>JAGKRY010000008.1:0-255560 GCA_020002325.1 Chrysosphaeria jannelii
CATCTTCCAATCGGCACCATTCCTTAAAAAGAGATGCCTCTTGCTGGGAGATCGGTTCAAGTATAGAAGAGCTGGATGAGTTGGACGCAGAAGAAGCATCCCTGCCTAGGAAAAAAGTCAGGGCTCATCGAAGTATGCCAGCCATTTCTTCGTATCGCCAAGCAGGGGGGGATGTTGAGGATGCTATTCGAATATCCGATTCTGATGAGTGACGTTGTCTTTTGGGCTGTGTTTTCCATTTTCTATGTGTATGCTGCCTTGTATTACTGTTTCGATAATTTTTATTCGTTATTATGCATTCAATACTTTCCTATTTAGTCTTTTCAAGCCTGCAAAAGTAGATAAAAATGATATTCTCATCTGATTGGACAATATCAATTATCACGTGCAAAATATCGTTCATATAGCAAAACAATACCGTTCAAATAGCAATTGCCTTATTTTTTTGTTTTCATGTCACAATGATGCTGTTTCAGCTGGGTAGGGATCCGCGCTCGGCAGCTAAAGGTGCACGTGACGATTTGACGTCATTTATTTTCCATGTCTCCTTTTTTCGAAGTTTCTGGGCCATGCGCTGAGCAAAATGCATTCCGGGTCCAAATGTACTTGTAAGTGTACTTGTAAGAAAAAAACGCAGGCCGCCGCGGCTATGATTGAGAAACGCCGTTTTTGGTCAGAACTGTCTTCAAATTTTTTTTTTTTGTTGAGCGCTTCCGGTATTATTCTTTGTTTTTTTATATCATTACGTAGCACATACTCTATTACTATGTTCAGGAAAGACTTTGTTCATGAAAAAAGTCGAGAAGAAGCCATTCATCACGAAAAGAAACGCGTTACATACCTAGGTACTTAGGTAAGAACGCGCCAAAAGCCCTGTAACCCCGCCAACCAATTCCATTAAAGTCGCGTACCAAACGCGACAAAGTTGAGTTGAAAGAGCCAATCATTTGCGCGTAGATAAAGAAATATGGGCCTCTTTCATCAAAGAAAACAAGAAAAATATGGAGCCACTTCTTCTCAATGGGTACAAGCCATGTTTACTTGCCGAGAGGTGGAACGTGGGAAAGTGGAAGCCATGTTTTGAGGTTGTTTTTTGTTTCCTTTGCAGATTGGACCTTTCGACACCTCGGATTGCTTTTTCTTTCCTTTTTTTTCTTCGTTGTATTCTTTTTTCCCTTCTTTACAAACTTGGGTCGATTGGCGAGACGTAAGAGGGCGCCTTCTCAAACAGATCTATACTATTAAACATACTGCCTTTGCGCCACCGCTCATTCACTCAATTGGAAGAAAGAGCAAACGTGACAATGTCTACGGCAGCAAAGAAGGTGGCCCCTTTGAATGGGGCCCATACGGCAGGTATTTTTTCGGACATGTCGATCGATGGGCCGGTTATCGGAACATTAGTTCTCGTCGTCGATCGTGCCAAGAATCTTCCCAACTTGAAGACCATTGGCAAACAGGACCCGTATTGTGCAGCTCGACTGGGCAAAGAAGCTAAGCGCACCAATACTGACATCCGCGGCGGACAGACGCCACGGTGGTATGTACTTTACCCCCTTCGTTTTACAGTACTAATGACAGGGACAAGGAGCTGCGTTTTACAGTGCATGACAGTCCGGACTATTATCAGCTCAAGATTTCCGTCTTTAGCGAGGGCAAAAAGACGGAGCTCATTGGCGAAACATGGGTGGATCTCCAGGATATCATTATCAACGGCGGCGGCCAGGGCGATAAGTGGCACACTGTTGAAAACCGCGGAAAATACGCTGGGGAAATTCGCATGGAAATTACATATTATGATAGCCGGCCCAAGCCCGAAAAGGCAGTAGCGCCTGCCCCAGCACCTTCCCAGCCGCTGCCGCCTCAACAAGCGCCTGCCGTGCACGCTGTTACCTCGATTGTATCCTCTTCCGTACCAGCTTCCATGACGGGCAGTATGCGTACACGGGAAGGAGCGATGGGCCCACGAGCACCCGGTGTGAAGCGACGGCCCCTTCCGTCTGATCCCGTGACGGGTCAACAGCCACCACAGCCACAGTCTCAGCCACAACCGGCACCAGCACCGGCGCCACTAGCAGCAACGAGCCAAGCATCGATGGTGCCCCAGCCGTTGCAAATCCGACAGCTTCCGGCGAGTTATAACGGCTCGGCGTCGTCGAATATGCTTGTGCATACGACGAAACAGGCGCCACAACGGTACATGAATGATGGCTATGGGAGTTCGACGATGCCTAACTTGCACCAGCGCCACCGCAGCCAGCCGGCGCACCTCAATAACGCGTATCATCATGTGCACCATAGCCAGTCGCAGGAGTTGACGCGTCCACGCGATCATAATTATGGAGGATATAGTCCGGGACATGGGGTGTCATCGCGTTATGATCAGGCGGATTTTGAACCATTGGGAGCGCCACCGCCGCCGCCAGTGCATCGGAATAGGACGAACACAGTAAACGATGCACGGGTATCTGGGTATGGAGGCCATAGTCCTCAGGATGGTTATAGTCCCCAGGGGGGCTACCATGGACGCGCTGTAGAGGGTGGGCATAGTCCTGACAAGTATGGGTACTCTCCTGTGGGGCAGAATCATTACCAGGAGCCATATCATGGGTATAACCAGGCGCAGAATCGGGCACCGAGCCCTGCACCAGCGCCTCAAGGGGCTCCTCAGGGCTTTGCTCGGAGATCGCCATCGCCGAATCCAATGCAGCAGTACCCGAAAAGATCGCCAAGTCCGCTGCCCATGAACCATGCTAATGTCCCAGCAGCATTGCTGCCAGGCGCAGAGGCCGTTATGGCGCTGGAGTTGCAGAGCCGTGTACGTGAGGAGGCCTTCGACAATGGACGGTATATGAACTACAATGGGCCGCAACGGGGGTATGATCGCAACCAAGCGATGTATGGACGGTCTGCATCGCCACAGCCTCAGTACAACCGGTCTGTATCCCCTCATCCGTATCACCGGAGTGCCTCTCCCAATCCACAGCAATACAATAGGACTGCCTCACCTAATCCTCAGGGGTACGCACGGAGTGCCTCCCCAAACCCGCAGCAGTATAACAGGAGCGCCTCCCCGAACCCTCCATATGGTAATGGCCAGCTCATCCAGAGAGGACGGTCGCCCAACCCACAGCAGCAGTATGCTCGCAGCCCCTCTCCTAACCCCCAGGCGTCCTACGTCAACGGATCCATACCGCGTGGCACATCCCCTAACCCTTTCCCCCGTGGTGCGTCTCCACAGCCCCTGACAGCCCGGCACTCCGTTAGCCCCGCCCCAGACCGCCGATTGTCTGGCGTCCCCTTCAATCCCGACTCGTATGACGCCATCAACCCCAATGTCCCCTCGGTCAGCGACCGACCGGATTATGACCCCGCTTCGGGCAAGATTATTGCGCCGGATGGCCGCAAGGTGGACCCATCAGATCACCTGCCTATGGAGTCGTGGGCACCAGAGCCGGAGCCGAAGCCACAGACGACACAGCAGACGCTTGAACCTGCCCAAGACATTAAACGACCCAAATCATCCGCGGGTATCACGTTTGGCAATGCCAACAATAGCATCACCTTCGCGCCAACGCAGAATCGATTGCCTTCGCCGTCTGGTTTTGGCTCCGATCCGCAAGACGTCGTTTCCCAGACACTAACACGGTCGACGACATTCGAGGATGTCTCGCCGGGGCGCAAGACGTACGGGTCGAATACAGGCTCCATGGGCGCGGGCCAGAGGTATAGCAACAACAACAACAACACGTACTATGGGCGTCCACAGGAGGCGATGACCATGACACCAGCTCCGATTGGCGAGCTGTCCTTGATACAGGAAATGAGCCGGATTGATATTGGCACCGGCCGGGCACGGAGACACCAAGGAAGATTTTATTAATATAATTTGCAAAGAAACAAAGAAAGAAGGCCAATGCTATATTATGTATAGAGAATCCAATGTACAATGTATTTCTAGTGTGCGTCGCAATATCCCGGCATGGGAGGGGGTGCGTCAGCCCAACTTTTAATGGTAAGGGTAGTGGTATATGCCATGGCAATAACGCCGAATATACAAAGGGCAATATCGCTCGCCTTCCACAAAGTACTGCGCGCCACGCCACGGTAATGTAAAAGAGGCTGATTGTTAGCAACAAAAGAAGAGAAAGAGCAAAACGGGACATACGGGGTAAATGTAGACCAAGGGAATGCAAGCAAAGTTGCCCACGAGGGCCACAAACTTGTCGAGATTGTCAGCACCGCCATAGGCAATGGCAGCACAGAGAGCCACGATGGAGAAGCGGAAAATGTTCTTTTGCCACTTGATGTACGGGTTGTACTTGCCACTGCGTGTAAAGAGACCATTTTCCGTAATGCGGATGGCCGGGAAGATTTGCAAGGGCGTCGACAGGAGGATCGCCACAGAATAGAGGAACTGGACCGAATTCACCATGCGGCTGTTTTGGGGAAGATTAAGGAGGACAACGGTTTCCGTTTTGGAGCCGTAGGCAGCATAAGAAACGGCACCCATTGTGACAAAGATGGTGGTGATGATGACCATGACAACGGCCAGAACCCGTGGAAACTTGGTTGGATCCTTCATGGACTCTTGGATGGGAATGATGAGACCAATGCCCTCAAAGGTAAAGATGGCCGTGCCAATGAACAGGGTCCAGCTGTCCTTGTTGAACATTTGGATGTCTGCCAAGCCAAATTTGTCGAGGGTAAGCAGGTCAAAGTAGAAGAGATAGGCAAGGCCAATGACAATAAAAGCATCGGCAATCAGCGCAGTGAACCCGAGCTTGTTAATGTCACGCAGCAGAGAAAAGGGGAGGAAGATGACCATTTGGATGAGGATGAGGTACTTGAGAGACACGAGGGTCTTGCAATCTGTTACGGCGAGAATGAGGGCCTGCAGGTTCTGTGATGTAAACACAATGTAGGCCGCCACAAAGCCAATTTGGCTGATGACAATCGAAGCCAGGATCATCCATCGAGCCCATTTTCCATAGAGTATGCCGCCAATGTCACCAAAGGAGCCGTCGACCTTGAGACGAGTAGTGACGAGCAGAACAAAGCAGTAGTAGCTCAGAAGAGCCACAAAAAGAAGGACAAGGTTACTGAAGACCATGCCACCGCTCAGATAGGCCCTGGGAAGGAAGAGGACGCCCGTGCCCACAAAGGACTTGAGCAGCACGGCGGCGGCATTCAGGGAGCCCGCCTTGCCACTGCCACCCCTTGTTTTTCGCCTCCGCGAGCCAGGAAGAAGAGAGCTGTCCTCGAGAGCCCCGTAGTCGTCGACGTCTTCAACGTGGCTGCCATGAACAGAGGCGTCGCCAAAATACTCACCTGGTTTCAGCACTTCGTCGTCTTCCTCGAGCTCTTCGCCGGCAAAATGGCCGTAAAGGGACAGGAACTCGAGGAAGTTACTGGTAAAAAGAGGCTGTGGATTCGGAGACACGCTGGACTGGTCATCAGACGCCCTATCCATCGTCCCGTAGCGCTGCCGCAGCAAATGGTCTCGTCGAAAGCCACCAGGCATCCGGATCGACTGGATGTCGAGTGTGGGGTCTTCGGGCTCTGGCCGCAGCGTGTCATAGCTGCGTCGTCTCGGCAATCGATTGGCAGCCTCTTCGACCCATCGATACACATTACGAGTAGTATCGCCACCCTGCAGCTGCAGACTGGAAAACTCATCATGTGCCCCCACGGAGCCGTAGACCTCGCCGTCCGTGCCGCTGTCCTGGCCAGAGCCCGCAGACTGCTTCCCCTTACCGGCACTGGCGCCGTCGGCATCAAAACGATGCACGAGATGTTTCCGCACGATCTCTGGGTCCTGCAGGCCGTATTTGGAGTCAAACGACGACGCCAGAGGGTCCGGGAGCCGCAGCATGGGCCCGCTGTGTGCCGGCGAAGCTGCACGCATTGGGGGCGTCCCCAGACGCTGCGGAGACACGCCGATTGTGCTGGACAGGGCCTGGGCCAGGGCCGACACGCCGGAGACGGGCTGTGACGCCGAGGGGCCGGCCAGGGGCGTGTTGGACGGCAGCTGCGAGCGTCCAGAGCTTGTCCAGGCGGGTGGCATTGGCGATCCCCCAAGGGGAATAGGGCTCGCAAGACGTGCTGTAACGTCTGATCTGGGCACAGAGGTGCCAATTTGGCGCACAGAGTCTGCCGGAGACGACGGGCGCTCTTCGGGATCCATGCTGTCTTTGAACGGGGCCTTTTTTGCACCAAAAGCGAGACTGTTCAACCTTTGAATACAAGAAAAAAGGCGGCTATGACGTGCCTTTGTACTGTTGGCGCCCCAAGGCAAAACGCTCGCTAAATGGCCAGAGTGGGTCCCTATCACAACCCCTGTATTTCGTGCTTTCGCAGTGCTAGGCCATGCTTTCGGGCTGCAGAGCCGATCCGCAGGTATTATCTAATACAGCCTGTCACGGCTCACGATGCGTGCTGCTCACGTGTGCACAAGTGGACTTTTTGTGACGTCATTGAAAGAGCTCTTGAATGGTTGAATCACCATACGACTTTGTGCCACGGACAAAGACCTATTGTTCTCTGCGTCAAAGAAAGAAAACACATCATTTATAGATCTCTCGAAATGTTCATTATGAGCTGTTCATTCATTGTAAAACATCTATCAAAGTGGCGCACTATTAAATAAGTCCAATCCACAAAAAGAGTCCTGGTGAATTTCTTTCCATACCCATTTTTTGATTTTTTTTTTTTTGATTTTTTGATGGCCACGTCAAACCAGGAAAAATCCTCCTTTTTCGCATCGTCTCCATTTCTTTCCGTTCCATCAGTGGAAGAGTGCCGTTTATTCCTTCGAAGCTGTGATGCCCCTGCCACCATGAAGCCTTGTGTCAAAGAAAAGAAGACCCCTAGTAAAGTAGCAGCTACCAGCCGTCCGGTGCATCAGCTACGAAGATCCAATGCTGAGATCTATTCTGCACTAGAAGAAGCGCAGGATACCCCTCGAAGGCCGGTGGTGCCCATTATAAAGCCAGCTCTCAAGTCGTCTACCAAGACAACGGGCACAAAAAGGCCCAGAGCTGTCCGGTTCCTAGATGAAAAGATGAATCCATCAACGATATTTCATGACCATGATGGCCATAAAAATGGTGACACTGTCACGACAGTGCTTGGCCGAGTTTTGCCGGTGCCGCCACGCATTCTTCCACAAAATAAAACCACCGAAAAATTCACACCCAAAGCCAAAGCCACAAAGCCCATGGAGGAAAAGTCATTCAAGCAGCGCATGCTGGAGCAGATGAGGGAGGAGAGCAGGTGCAGCTACTGCCAGACGCCACGGTTCCGGGGAACGTGCTACAATAAAAGCTGCAAAGGACCGAAAAAGACCACGGCCGAGCGCCATGCAGAGGCTCGGCAGCGGTATATTGCGAGTGTTGACGAGAAAAAAAAGATGCGCGAATTTATGCGTACGCAGCCCATGCCCCCACCAAGGGCGCGTGCAAGAGATGTAGCAGTAGTGAAGAAGCCAGAAAAGGCCATCAAAAATGAAGACAAGGTGTGTACGAAACGAGACTATAACATCACGGACCCCCATCTTCTAGCGGCCGTGCATGCGGAAGAAGTGGAAACGGGCGAGCCCGTGTCGATTTGGGATATTGAGATACTCCGCAGTGCACAATACGGAGCCAGTGGCAAGTGTCTTCGATGTAAAAAGGAGCCCTGCTGCCCGACAAACGTGTCATGGTTTCAGAACGACAAGGCCAACGAGCTAGCTAGGACGGCGCGGTCAACGGCGCTGGCACGGTTGTTGGAAAGGACGGAGCATATGACGCCGACGACAAAGGCTGCACTAGGTATTACCAATATCAATACGGCTGAGCGCAAAAAGACGACGGTGCCTGGGAAAAAGTGGCCTGAAGAGTCGGTGACACTTGTACGACAAGAGTACATGAAGGAATGGCCCGAGGGAGAGTACTACTTTGAGATGATTACAAGCTAGATAACTCTATCCTAGAAACATACAAGAAAAAGATGATAAAATACGACTACAGTCACAAGGACGCATCATGGAAACGACGCTGGAGGGCGGTAGCCAAAGGGGCTGATGACGATATCAGGCCGGGGCGTGACAAAGAACTCGGACATGACCTTTTCTTTGTTGGCGATATCGTGGGCGAGTTTGGCCTCTCGATCTGCCTCGCTTATGGAGCTATAGGTAAAGGGGTCCAGCCCCAGGGCGTCGTTGGCAGCTTTTTCGGCCGCAGCCTTGGCGGCTTTTGTAGTTCTAGGCCGCGGCGTCTTGGCAACTTTGGCAGCCTTTGGTGCTCTAGGGGCCCTAGATGCTTTTGGTTCTTTTGGAGGTTTTGGAACACGAGGGGCTCTAGGAGCTTTGGGAGCTTTTGGAGCCTTTGCAGTTTTAGAATCCTGAGGAACTTGGGGGGCTTTAGGGACGGGGGGTGGCGCCATGGGAGCATTTACAATCTTCATGGCTCGCTGAGCACACAAGGGCGTCACCAGCCTCACCGCCTTTGGCTTTGTTGGTTTCGTCACACGCGTCCGAGGGTCAATGAGAATGGACCGGTGGGGCCCTCGAGGCGGAATTGGTGGCTTCACCGTCCCACGCACATACCGACTGGTAAGCACTGGAGGAGCCTCCTTTCGAGGACGACCACGTCCCTTTTTGATGGGCTGTGGCATAACAAAGGACACACCGGGGAACAGGCGCCGTAACGCTTCGTAAGAGCGCAAGCCCTCTGCGCCTCTGGCCGTAGAACACTACGCATGGCCAGGGACAGGGACTGGGGCGGGGACATGCTGGCTGTTCATCTGGACGACATTTACATTGGCCTGTGGCTGTGGCAGTGGCGGGATCGAAGGAAGAGGAATGGCCGTGGTCGACGCCTTGCGAGGCGGCTCGGGCGGCCCACTGCTCGCCAGATGGTTTGCTTGCACCGTCTGGGCCGGCTGGCTGGCTGTGTACAGCGACTGGCTCGGTGGCGGCATCAAAAGCGTCCCAATCATGGAGTCAGCATCGGTGGGGGCGTTTTCGGCTGAGAAGAGGCTCTGGGTGCCTCGTTCGATGCCAAAAATGTTCACATGGCCGCCGTTTGTGGCTGTGTTGAGCTGGTCGTAGATGCGCGCCAGCTGGTACTGTCGCTGGATCGGTGCATACGGAGCCATGGGCACAACCGGCCGGGGCCGCCACGATGCCAGTGCGTTCATTACCAGCGCCGTCTCCTCGTCGGAATCGACAGCTGTGTTGTCCTCTTCCTCGACGGGCGCAGAGGCATCCAAGGCAGCCTTTTGCTGCTTCGCCTGGTTCTTCTTTTGGTATGCAGCGAGCAGCATGTCGTATGGCAGCGACCGGCCGGGCACAGATCGCTTGGCGCCCATCGAATGGCTTTTGCACGTCAGCGAACGCGCACAGGCCTGTCCATTGGGCAGCAGAACGCCGCATTGCCGCTCGACGTCCACGGGACCCTTGACTTTGGGCACTTTCGGCTTTGCATCGTCCTTTTTCTTGCGCTTGGCCGCCTTGTCGCCGTCTCCGTCGGCCTTGCGCTTCTTATTCGCCGACTCCGTCTTCTTGGGCCTCTTTGTCTTGCCTGCCACGCCGGCTTTGCCGTCTTCCTCCTCCTCGCCATTGGCGCGGGCCTCCAGACGCGCAGCCTCCTCCTTGGCACGCTCCCGCGCCTCCTTGGCCTCCTTCTTGCGCAGTGCCTTCTCCTTCTTGATGCGCAGACACGACTGGATGTGCTCCTTGGCGGCCGTCGCCAATATGCTCTTCTTACAGTGCTTGCATTGCTGCAGCTGCATGGCATCGTCCAGTGGCCGGCCCGTCGCAAACGTCTGCCGCACCCGCTCGTCCAGCGCGTTCACCAGGCCCGCCACGCCGGCCGTCGTCTTGCGCTTGTTCTCGTACGTCCCTTCTTTCCAGTTGCCCGCGTTTTCAATGCGTGGCGCAGCCACTTTCAGCTTCAGCTGGCCGGCGCGCTTCTTGTCGCCGTTCGCCGACGGCGTCGTCGTCTTGCGCGCTTCGCCCATGGCCGTGTCTGCTGCTGTCTGCGTCTGCGTTTGCAAAACAATTCTTTTTGTGACAGGGGAAAAGTCCTAGAAACCAATCCGTAGGACTCTGCGTGTGCGCTCTTTCCGTGTTGCTAAGAATAGGTACTTGGCAGAGTGCACCAGCAGGGAAGGCACGGATTTATATTATGGATACCATTATGTCATCATTATGTCATCGATCTCAAAATATTACATAAGCATCAGTATGGCACGGCCTCGGGCACGTTGCTGTTGGCAATGCGCCGCAGCTCGTACTCGCGCGTAAACTCGCTGTTGACCTGGCCAATCATGGTCACAAGCAGCTGCATTGTCTCCACGAGAGCCACCTTGGGCGGGATCGTGCCGTCCGTCTGCGCGCGGATGAGAACCTCGGGCACGTTGGGATGGCCGACTTTGTAGCCGGCAAACAGCACGTGCTTGTGCTTCTTGAGGTACTCCACGATGATGTTGCCGATCGTGTGGTCCTCCTTCTTCAGCAGAAAGTCGGACGCATTCGGAATGTCTGCGCATTAGCCACGGCGACAAGTGTGTCTTTTGCTTGACGCACTCGTGTACGGCGTCTCCGTAATCTTCTTCTCGCCTTCTCCGAGGATAAAAAGCTCGAATCTGCGCGTCAGCCCCATCTGCTATCTCCCAGACACGCGGCCTTCCACCTACCGATCCGGCGCGTTCATTGTCGAGCACTGCTGCAAAGCCCGCTTTTTCGCCGCTACGTCACGAGTGCTATACGTGCTTACCTAAGGATGCCCTCTTCTGCGCGTCATGTGCCGTGCAGGCGGCAGCACCTTCCCATGCCAATTCCCGTTACCATTGTCACTGGGTTCCTCGGGTCGGGCAAGACCACCCTCATTCTCCACCTGGTCCGCCAGATGAGGGCCTCGTCACCTGACTACAAGCTCGCCTTACTAAAAAACGAGTTTGGAGACCTAGCCATTGACTCGCAGCTGGCCTCATCTAGTGCCATTTCAGACGTAAAAGAAATGCTCAATGGCTGTATTTGCTGCAATGCCGTTGGCGATCTTGGTGCTGCCCTCGAAGAGCTCTCCACAAAACTGGAAAAAGAGCCTTCGCGCATCATTATCGAGACGTCTGGCTCTGCCTTTCCCGCCACACTAGCCCTGGAAGTCAACCGCTTGGCGCAGTCTACGGGCGGGCGCTATATCCTTGACGGTGTCGTGAGCGTCATTGATGTGGAAAACTGGAAGGGGTACGAGGATGTTAGCTATACCGCCAAAATCCAGGCAAAGTACACCGACCTCATCGTCTTTAATAAATGGGAGCTCTGCACAGAGCGCCAATACGAGGATTGCGTGGACAGACTGGGCGATCTGTACACCGAAAGCCTTCCCCTCAATGTAAAAAGTGACAAGGGATGGGTGGATTCTGGTGTCGTCTTTGGGCTAGACAGCGCCCTCTTGCAGCAGGCAAAAGAGAGCGATGTGCTTCCCAACAAGCCTGTAGAGGACCATCATCATGGCCATGCACATCAATCTGAAGTAGAAGTACTGTCCGCCACCATAGATGGCACCTTAGGGACCACTGTAGACCTTGTCAAGCTTGCCAAGCTGCTTTCCATAGCGCCAAAGGACGAAGTGTACCGCATCAAGGCCGTCCTGACCGCGGCGCCAATTGCCTCGCTCTCCAACTCTGAAGAATCTATCCCGGTAGAGAGAAAAGATGTGCCATGGCGCTATATTCTCAACTGGGCCTTTGGGCGCTGGACCTTTACGCCCGTGGCAGACGGTGTGGCAGAGCATGAATCAAGCGACAAGGCTGTTCTTCGCATGACCCTCATGCTAGCAAGATATGAAAGCAAGAAATGGATACGAAAGCTTACCTCGGGCTCATTTTTGGGTATACAGGGAGAAGAAGAGGCAAACATTATAGTGACAAGAATATCATAGATTGGAACAAAGGAAAAAAGGCCCTGCTAGGGTGTGTGTTGGCTACATCAAGAGGAAAAAAAAGAAAATAATAAATAAGAGTTGGGAAAGAAGAAATATGTTCCCATCCATAATGGAGACTACAAGAGAAAAGGGAATGTGAAAAAAACAATGGCGCCGATAATGGTGAAGCCCGTCTTGAGGGAGCCAGCACCGGCAGTGACAATGTCGTGGCCGCGGTCGGGGTCAGGCTGTGCCCAGGAATACGAAGCAGAGCCAGAAGATTGCGGTAGTCTTGCCGAAGCCGTGCCTGTGACAAAAGGTATGAGCGTACCAACAATGTTTGTAGAACTAGGATTGGAGGATGGTTCAGAGTGGGTGCTGGAGGTGCCATTGCTGTGCATGGTTGTGCATTTCCCATTGGAGCAAGTTGTTGATTCTGAATCAGTAGACCCATCTGAAGACGAAGAAGAAGAAGAAGATGACGACGATGAAGTGCCATCAGATGAGGCTCCTGCGGACGCTTCGGCAGAGGCCTCGGCAGATCCTCCATTGGAGTGTGCCTCTGCATGAGACTCTGAGGATGATTTGGAGCTGCTGCCATCGCTTGAAGATGCACTAGCGGATGCCCAGGCACTCGCTTCGGCCCAGGCGGAACCACCAGCAGCAGCACTCGCACTCGCTCTAGCATCCGCCTCGGCTGTGGCCTCTGCCCTGCGCTGAACAGGCGTGGCTGTCACGCCATTGCCACGGATAGACACCTGCCCCGTCTGTTGAGATGGGTCGATTGGGCATGTAATGGTCACCTTTTGGCCATTGCAGACGACGACAGTCTCAACAAAGTTGGGAGGGGTGGTGGGCACTGTAAAGGTAGTTCCGGTAGGGACTGCTTGCACAATGGTATAGGTAGCCTCCCAGATATGCGTAGCATCCGCCGCCTTGTTTGTGTATGTGTATGTGGCGAGGCTTGGAAGGGCCGTCATGGAGGCATTAGCTATAGAAAGGGCGAGAGATGTCATTGCGTGATTGATGAATGGGAGCTTGAATGCAGAGATGCAACAAGAAGCAGACGGAGTTGGGGATTTATATGCATCACTTTTAAAGAACGCCGCGAAGACGCGCATCAATTTTAATGGGAATCCCTTTCAATGCAGAGCATAATTTGAATGGCAAAAGGAATGCCGCACATGCCAGTCCTACAAACATTTTATCTTTTACAAGTCTTGATAAATGTATCCTAAATTTTCGACATTTCCTCTCCATTGCCAAAAAGGCCAAGAGCAAACTTCCTATCGTGGAATTTATTCTACAGAGGGATCCCTTCAAAGAAGAGATATAACTCTAGCAACACATCACCGTGGATGACCCTTTCAGAGAAAGAGTGTTCTAAATGATGGTCGTGGCGCCTCTGGGTAACTTTTTGATCTAAAGAAAAAAAGAAAAAAAAGTCAAAAAAGGGACGGCTCCGAGACGAATAAATACCTGAACGTGCGGTGAGACATGGCAGAACATTTTTTCATATGACATAAGATCATCACGTGCACCTATAGCCACAGCGCGAGTCAGATGTTTTAGTGGCAGGACATGACAGCATGGTGTCGAGCGACTATGCGGCCGTGACAGGAGGGGCTCTTCGCATGAAGGGCGGAAGGGTTGAAAAGACGAGGCGGCATGGAAAGAAAAAGAGTAAAAAAAGTCGCCGGGACGTGGCGTTGAAAGGAACTGAACACATTCCGGCACAAATAGAAGCGGAAAAGACAGAGGCAAAAGCCCAAGAAGGAGACGAAACGTCTACGGCCGACCCATATGCAGGCATGACACAGGCAGAGCGGAGGTTTGCTGAAGCACAAGACCGAAGGGTGTGTATATGAAAGGAATAAGAAAGAACAAAAAAGGCAAGGAACAGGATGAATTAATGATAGATTCGTGAATTAATGGAGGCGTCTCCGGCAGAGGCGCGAGCGGCGCGACCGGAAATCTTCAAGTCGCAAAAGGAGAGACTGGCAGAAATGAATGCCTATCTTTCACGGTTAAGCGAACATAATGATATGCCCAAAATTGGCCCAGGTTAGTGCATAACGTCCCATTGTATTATGAAGAGAAAAAAAAAATTATAATAAAAAAACGCCATCAATGCAAAATTCATTCCATCTACTTTTTGTTTGTTTCTTTTTTTTGTTACATCAACAATGAGACCACGGCAATGCCAATGGCCACCTTGGTGAGGCTACCCAAAAGAGGAACTCCAGCACTTTGGAGAGACCCAGAAGGCGTGGCAGATGGTTCACTAGAAGCTGAAACACCCACAACAGAGGTGGCGGTCACTACAACGGGCTTTCCATCAATGGTGGAGGTAAACGTAGAGGTCGTCTTCTTGCTGGAAAGCGTCGTGTGCGACTTGCCCGTGGGCACGCTTTTGCTGCTAGAAGACACTGGACTGGTGGAAGAAGAGATTGGCGCCGACGAAGAACTTGCGGTGGAGGATGGCGTTGACGAAGGGGCTGAAGACTTGCTGCGGCTGCTGAGGGAGGACGACAAAGAGGGCGTGCTCGAGGCGGAGCTTGATGAGATGGATGGGGCCGAGGAGCTGCTCGCCGACAGAGGCGTGCTAGATGCCGATGATGGGGTTGCAGAGGACAAAGCTGCAGACGAAGATACCGGGGTAGATGGAACACTGGCCGACTCTGATGAGGGCACCACACTAGACGTATTGTTGTTATCACGGCGGTTGAGTTGGGTTAGGGTAAAGGAAATGGTGCTGTGCACATCGGTTGTGGCCTCATCGACTTTTTTGTACACCGTGGGCAAGTGCTCCTCCAGGAAGTTGTGGAACTTTTCTGGCGAAACAGCTTCGATCCATCGGGACAGGGCAGAGGCATCCACCGGCTCATCCACAATGGTGTAGGAAGAGAGATCTTCCGTGTTGACGACGGAGGGCTTGGCGTGCATGTGGCACCCTTTCATAGACATGAAGCCAACAGTGGCCAATGACAGGACGGTCAAGAGAGCCGTGACGGCGATGGCAGCTCGCTTTGCGGGACGTCGGCATTGGCAGCGAGTACGTTCGTCGATACAGGGCATCGTTTCGGCGTTGGCAAGCAAAAGCTTTTCCTCTTCAGCAGGAGAATAAGCAGACATCTTGAACTCGAGTCAACGTGGAAAAAAAGATAATTCGTTCTCGAAGAAGATGAATTTGGGAGGGGGAAGCGGGGGACTATTATTCTTATATGTTTTTTGTATTTCTATGGATGCCCCCAACACAAGGTTAGGCAACAAGGCCCCTTCGATCCTATTTGTGGTCTTGCAGGTTCGTATTGGTTTGGTGTAAGACAACGGCAAAAAAGAATAAATTTTTTTTTTACGTGATATGTAATTATACTTAATGGTCCAAAAAAAAGGTTGGCACGAAAAAAATTTTACAATGCATTTTTCCTATCCATTTCTGGTTCGTTTTTAACATTGAATTCATGACATAGCATCTTTTGAGGATAACGTGTCTCTGTCTGCTAAACATTTCTTATGCCAATTTGCCTAGGCAGAATGCCTATGTACGTGGGGAGCTCTCAGGGTGTAGAGGATGATGGCAGGCCCCCAAGTACGTTTTGGAGTTGATCAATGATGGGCACAGGGGGTGCTTTGTTCGGATTCGTACTGCAAAAACTCGGTTTTTTCTTTCTTTCTTGGCCCGAAAGACTAGAAAGTGCCATTATGTGTAAAAAAAAATGAAATCATGCTTGGAAAAACCATCAAGGACCGCAGCGATTTACCATTTATGGTGCGTTTTTTTCCTCGTCAAAAGTTGAACGTACCACCTGAACGCATTGAAAAAAGAAAACGTTTCACAGTACATACGAAAAAAAGGAAAAGGTTAAAGCCGATTCAGCTGTTGCCAACAAGTTGGAAAAAAATGAATGGATAAAATGTACATTGGCTGTGCTGCTGTACATAATTTAGCGCTGCTGCGGATTTCGGCCCAACTTTTCGACGTCTCTCGTTTTTTTTTCTTGTATCACACAAAGATTCCAAGCAAGAAAATCCATGTTTTGTTCAAAAGTTGAGTCCTTTTCAAGCCGAAAGTTTCCTTGCAAAGGAAACTGCTAGGGTTGTGTTCTCCCTTGCCCCAAGGCGAAGCGGTTCCAAGACATTGAGTTCCAGACATCGTTAGGTCCAGCCACACTGGTTTTTCATCCTTCCTTTTTTTCATTCTTTACTTTTCTTTACTTTCTTTACTTTTCTTTTCTTTTTTTTTCTCTTCTAATCTTTAGCCTTCTAGACCCATTCAAACTAATAGTGACCATTTCATTTTCATTCATCAGCTCAAAAACATTTCCATCAGCTTCCACTGTGAATTTTTTTCATCGCGATTGATACACTTTGGCAATGTAAAAATTTCTTTTTTTCCTGAGCATTGCCGCTGTGTAGCATCAACGACGTCATCGGTGGAAAGCACACCGGTAAACCATAAAAGCTTGATGATGAGGGTCACGTGTAAGTTGCTGCGATGAATTCAAATTTTGGCATTTGATTAGTGAATGTGTAGATGAATCTGGTATTACATAGGAGTAGAGGTTGTATATATGCGAATGGTACTATTCACCGTGCGGTGTTGGAGCGATGACAAAGAAAACAATGGTCAGAAAAAGGCGCTGCGTCTAAACAAGATAAGATTTACTGTTACATGGAGCGTCACTTGTGCGATAAAAAAGATTGATAAATGATTGTCTGTTCGCTGGTTTTCCTTTTCAACCAGCACAACTTGTATGATAGCATTTTACAATGAGCTCTGCACACCAAAGAGAAGACGGATCCAGCTCGGCTGTCGAGGTATCTAGACGACCGGCTTGGGACGTTGAGGGCCAAGTGTCACAGCACGGCAATGGGACTGTGACGCCCCGTCCATCCGCGGAAAACGACCCCCTGGGGCTCTATACTGGGTTCAAGGACAAGCACCAGTTGAATGAAATCAAAAAGAGGGGACATGGGCCAAAGAATACGCGCTCGAACAGTCCTGCGACGAGCGACGGCGTCGGTGAGACGGACCATAAAAAAGTCCCCTTTCGATGGCTCCGTGACATCTTCCCAACATCGCCCCTACAGTCGACACGGGTGGCGCTCCAGAACCGCCGTGTGTATGAGTTTTATGAGAACCAAAATAGCCTGATTGGAAATATGCTCAAGTCGGTCGAGGAGCACCAAGAAGAGGCCCGTCAAAAGCATGGCGACGATCATTTGCGCTTCCAAATTGCCGTGTGGGGGTCCTTTGCAGCCAATCTCATCTTGGCGGGTTTGCAAATCTACGGTGCCATATCGTCTGGCTCGTTGTCTCTCTTTACCACCATGGCAGATGCCATCTTTGACCCCCTCTCCAACATTACCCTCATTGTCACGCAACGGGCCATCAAAAAGGTCGATCCAGACCGGTTCCCCTCGGGAAAAGCGCGTCTTGAGACGGTGGGCAATATCGCGTTTTGCTTTTTGATGACGGCCGTCTCCTTTATCCTCATTGCCTTTTCCATCCAGGAGCTTGCCAAGGGCCATGAGAGCGGCTCCACCAATGCCTTTCATCTCCAGTCCGTCATTGCGGTGGCTGTGGCCTTTGCGACGAAGCTTGCTCTCTTCTTTTTCACATGGACGATGAAGGACGAGTACAGCCAGGTCAACATTTTGTGGCAGGACCACCGAAACGACTTGATTATCAACGGCTTTGGTATTCTTACAAGCGTTGGTGGAAGCAAGCTTGCCTGGTGGATTGATCCTGCAGGTGCCATTGCCATTGCCATCCTCGTGTCGGGCATTTGGCTCCACACGGCCTTTGGTGAATTCATGTTGCTTGTGGGCATTGTTGGGCCCCAGGATGTGCTCAAGGTTATTACCTACTATTCGGCCACGCATTCGGACAAGATTAAGCAGATTGACACTGTGCGTGTCTACCATTCAGGCCCACGGTTGATTGCCGAGGTGGACATTGTCATGGACAAGGAAGAAAATCTCTTGACGACCCACGATGTCGCAGAGCAATTGCAAATTCGACTAGAAAACTTTCCGTCTATTGAACGGGCATATGTCCACGTCGACTACGAAACGACGCACAAACCAGAGCATTGTTACAAGAAGGACATCTAAGGTACAACTACTATTTATGAGTCTATAATACCATTCCATTTCGATTTCTATGCATAGACTTGTAATGAAGTTGATACTTGGCATAAAATGGCACCACACGGCACGCGAAGGCACCGAGAAGTGCTTAGTCACACATATTCAGGGGTTCGCGTCGCCAAAAAAAAGGCGAAATGAAAAGTGAAAGAAATTTCTTGACCACAACAAGCATGAAGGTTCTTGCTTTGCTGGTTGCCGTTTTGGCGACGGTGGTCTATTATATTGAACATAACCTTGATTCGTTTTATATTTTTGACACTGACGAGCTTCACCAGCTCCAAGAACGTGCTCTGCAGGCACATGGCAATGACACGACGGCTGTTTCTCAATTTATTGTCGAGGAGTTGCGCGCCTCGCCGACGCTGGGCCCCTACATCAGCCAGACGGACGAATGGTTCTTTAACAATGCGGGTGGCGCCATGGGCGGCATGATGGTCCTCCACGCAAGTATGGCTTTTGTACGTCTCTAGACAAACACTAACAAATAAAAAAGGCATTACAGAGTATGTGATCTTGTTTGGCACCACCATTGGCACGGAAGGCCACACGGGCCGGCACACGGCTGACGATTACTTTCACATTATCAAAGGCGAGCAATGGGCCTATGCCCCCGGTGACTTCCATCCCGAGGTCTACAGGCCCGGCGATGTCCACCATTTGCGCCGCGGCACGGTGAAGCAGTACAAAATGCCCGACAACTGCTTTGCCCTCGAGTATGCTCGTGGCTGGATCCCGCCAATGCTCTTTTTTGGCTATGCCGACGGGCTTTCCAGCACGCTGGACTTCCCTACGCTCTGGACCACGGCCTTTGTGTCTGGCCGCGAAATGATTGGAAACCTTTTGCTCGGAAAGATTTGATCATCCTCGTTGCCATATTTTAATAGTAATCATGGTTATTGCAAGGGCGCTGTTATTGGCATCAAAATAAACTGTTTTAGGGAATATTCTTGTAAAAGAGGGCAACTCTAGACGCTACATTGCCGGCACATCAGGAAGGTGCTTGCTTGCTCGAGTGCACAAGGAAGGCCCCGTCAAAGTTCAGACGGGGAAGGAACCTGATGTCGAGATGCACGATGCTCCACTTTTCTAACTAGTGGGGGAGACGGCGTCTGATTGGCTGGGCACTTGACTCACTGGTGATGGCTGTGAAATTTCATCTACTGTCAACGCATTCTGACTTGCAAAGATGGACGCCGATAAAGCGGCAGGCCCTCGGCCGGTGGTGAAGCAGCAGGAGAACGTACGTTTTTTGGCCATAAAATTCAGAGTGCTTACAGGAAAAGACGGAGAAAAGAGACGCTTTGATTGCGGACGAAAAAAGATTCCAAAAAGAATGGGATGAGGCCAAGTTGTTTGAGCAGGACGCCCCCGAGGCAACGCCGACCGCCCAAAAGAAGCTGTTTACGACAATGGCGTATCCATACATGAACGGGAGTCTGCATGCAGGCCATTGTTTTACATTTTCAAAGGTGGAATTCATGACGGGCTTTGCCCGAATGGAGGGCAAAAAGGCCCTTTTGCCGCAAGGGTACCACTGCACAGGCATGCCCATCAAGGCTTCTGCCGACAAGCTCAAGGATGAAGTTGCAAAATTCGGCCAAAACTTTGAAAACTACAGAGAAAACGAGCTTGCCATCCGGGAAAAGGCTCCCGAGACAGCCCCGGCCCAGGACGAGGCCAAAAATGACGCTGCGGCCGAGAAGACGGACATGTCCAAGTTCGGCTCCAAGAAGAGCAAGGCCGTGGCCAAAACGGGCTCGGCAAAGTACCAGTTCCAGATCATGCAGTCCCTTGGCTTCCCCCTGGAAGAAATTCACAAGTTCACCAACACAGACCACTGGCTCGAGGTGTTCCCGGCGCGTTGTGAGGCTGATCTGCGCAGCTTTGGTGCCCGTGTCGACTGGCGTCGCTCCATGGTCACGACGCCGGCTAATTTGTTCTATGATTCCTTTGTCCGCTGGCAGATGACACGCTTAAACGAGGCTGGAAAGATCCAATACGGCAAGCGGTACACTGTGTACAGTCCCAAGGACGGCCAGGCCTGCTTGGACCATGACCGTAGCTCGGGCGAGGGTGTCACCGTCCAGGAATACACGGCTATTAAGATGAAGGTCGTCGAGTGGTCAGCCACCGCAAAGAAGGCCATTGGCGATGCTCTTCCAGCCGATGCCAAGGTATACTTCGTGCCGGCAACGCTGCGGCCAGAGACCATGTATGGACAGATTTGCTGCTTCGTGGGTCCTTCTGTAGACTACGGCATCTTCCCCTTCCCCGGTGCCGAGAACGAGTACGTCTTCTGCACGGAACGTGCTGCCCGCAACATGGGATACCAATTCAAGCAGCCCTTTGCAGCCCCCAAGGCTGTTGTTTCTCTGGGTGGCAGTGATGTCATTGGGACGCTAGTTCACGCCCCTCTATCCGTCTACACAAACGTGTACATCCTGCCGATGCCCTCTTTGAAGCCCACCAAGGGCACAGGCGTGGTGGCCTGTGTCCCCTCTGACAGCCCAGACGACTATGCCACTGTGATGGATCTGTTGCACAAGCCAGACTACTACAAGATTGACAGGTCGTGGGTGGACAAAGAGATTATCCCCATCATTGAGACGCCTGTGTCAAACTTGATTGCCAAGCACTTGGTGGAGAAGCTCAAGATTAGGTCCCCCAGGGATGCCGACCTCCTGGCCAAGGCCAAGGATGAGGCTTACAAGACGGGTTTTTACCAGGGTAAGATGCTGATTGGTGAGCACGGGGGCAAGCCGGTAGAGACGGCCAAGCCCCTCATTCGCAGCCAGTTGGTGAAAGCCGACGAGGCCTTCAACTACGCTGAGCCTGATGGCGAGGTCATTTCTCGCTCCAACGATGTCTGTGTGGCAGCTCTTCTGGATCAGTATTACTTTAACTATGGTACTGATGAGAATGGAGGCGATGGTGAATGGTGCAATTCTGTTCTTGGTGCCATTGAGAGCGGTTCCGTCAACTGTTTCTACCCCAATGCCAAGCATGCATTTGAGCGAACGTTGAACTGGCTCGGCCAATGGGCATGTACGCGGAGCTTCGGTCTAGGAACGAGGCTGCCATGGGACACCCCGCAACTGGTTGAGTCATTGAGTGACTCGACTGTCTATATGGCATACTATACCGTCGCCCATTACCTGCATGGCGATATTTTCGGCAAGACGCCCGGCAAGTCCTCGAAGCCCATTACACCGGATCAAATGACGTATGAGGTGTGGGACTACATCTTTACGCTGCGTGAGGATGTCAAGACCGACATTGCCAAGGCGGATTTGGATGCCATGCGTAATGAGTTCAAGTACTTTTACCCATTGGATGCTCGTATTAGTGGAAAAGACTTGATCAACAACCACTTGAGCTTCTGTCTGTACCACCATGCTGCTTTGTTCCCCGAGGAGTATCGGCCCAAGGGTGTGCGTGTGAATGGCCACTTGTTGGTGAATGGTCAGAAGATGAGCAAGAGCACCGGTAACTTCTTGACGCTCCGTGAGGCTGTGGACAAGTACGGTGCGGATGCCACCCGTCTTGCTCTTGCTGATGCGGGTGACGGCATTGACGACGCCAACTTTGACGAGAATGTGGCTGATAATACCATCTTGACGCTGTATGAGCTCCGAAAGTGGGCTAAGGAGACGTTGGAGGACACATTTCTGCGCACAGGAGAGCTGACCTTTTTCGACAAGATCTTTAACAATGAGATGAACATTCTCGTGGGCGAAACGCGAAAGCACTACAGTGACACCTTTTTCAAGCTGGCTTTGCGCACGGGTTTCTATGACTTTGTCTCGGCGCGTGACTTTTACCGAACCAACACAAATGCTTCTGGTGAAAGCATGCACCGTGACCTCGTGGCTCGCTTTATTGAGCTTCAGGCTCTCTTGCTAACCCCCATTACGCCCCATTTTTCCGAGTATTTGTGGCGTGATGTTTTGGGTAAGGAGACGAGCATTCAGAATGCTCTGTACCCAGAGGTGGATGCTCCTGATGCCAGTTTGACGGCCGCGAGACATTACATTAAAAACGTACGTTTACAATGATTGCAGGGAAAAAGAAGACTAACAGAGATAGACATCGTCTAGTATCACGGCGGCAGAAAGCCAGCAGGTCAAACGGGTATGTATTTCTTTCTTTTTTTCTGAAAGAACGACATTAATAGATTAGCTTGCCAAGGGAAAGACACTTTCGTATGATCCCAAGGCCCCCAAGCAGCTTTATATTTTCGTGGCGGACAGCTTCCCCGAATGGCAAGAAGATTGCATTCGTCTTGTCAAGGAAGTGTTGGCAGAAAAGGGAAGTATTGATGTCAGCGTCATTTCGAAGCGTCTTGACAAGGCTTTGGTGAAGAAGGCCATGCCTTTTATCCAGCTCTTCAAGAAGCGCATTGAAGCTGGTGAGCCACAAGAAGCCGTCTTTGACCGCACTCTGCCATTTGACGAGCTGTCATCGCTGCGAAGCGTGGTGCGTACTCTGAAAAAGACCATTGTCAAGTTGGAAAAGGTCATTTTGGTGGTGGCAAAGCCTGGTGCCACGACGGGCTCCATTGACCAGACGCATGAAACGATTCCTTTGCCACAGCAGGCGGCGGCCTCTACGCCAGGAAACCCTACCTTTTTGTTTGAGAATGTGGCAGCATAGTCAGTTGGGATAAAAATAAAAGAAAAATCGTGTACATAGTCTCAGGCCTAAGCTCAGGCTTCTAGTAGTGAGGGTGTGGATAAACAATCAATATAAATCATGGGAAAATACTATCTCAACTGCACAAAACTTCAGACTTTGTATTGAGAGTATTGAGAGCAGGCAGGGTGGCATGACCCTGTGTCCTGAACCCCGCATGAACCACACCACAAAACCAAACCAGCCAAACACAAAACAAGGAGGTGGAAATAGGATGTAGGAAAGTGGCAGGCCATGCTTGGTATATGAGAAAAATGGTCGTGGTCGTAGCTCAGGCCTTCTGTCCTGAGCCGTCGATGCCTAGTGTCAAAGGTGCGAACAAAAAATCAATATCAACTATGGAAAAATACTGTATTAGGTACCTATACCTAACTCTGTGATCTACAAAAGGATACGTGCGTGTCCATGATGCTGTCCTTGGCCCCCCCTCCTTGTATAGACCCAGCGGTGCGTGCGACCTGTCTCAACTATACAACCCTCTAGTACACAAAAGGGTGGGGTCAGCCATCATACACTCAGTACTGAGTTGCGGTATTGGGACCGTACGAATACCTTACTTTTTAGGTTGTTGAATCTGTGGTTGGTTCAGTTAGTTGCATCACACATGCGGTTATGCATCTAAAGGATTACCGGAAGGATATAGTTTGGACATAGTATATTGTAGACTAGATCATCGTTCGACCACATTCATTTGTTATTTGTATCACCGCCGCCTCCCCAGGTTTCCCGACCTTGGGGAGGATCTCTCTACAGATACGTTCTGTATCGCCGAGAGAGACCTCAGATGACCTCGGTCACGCCCGCTGGCTTCGACCCCAGTGGCGAGTGCCGCTTCCCTTACGTGACCTAAGGCACTCGGCCATTCCCTTCTCTACGAGTGCACACCTTTATGTCTCTAGTGGTTGGGTTTGGTGTTGGTTGTTTGCTGTCTCTGTCCCGTGCCATGCCCGACGCATGCACGTGACCAGGAGGGACGTTTCCTCCTCTCAGTACATAGACTACTTCATGCTGAGCCTAAACATGGGATTACCAAATTTAAATCTGATGATCTTCGCTTCGATTTCTTTGGAGTCGAGGTCAAAATACTTTTTCTTAATGTATGGCTTGTCGTCGTTATAATTGCAGCTCACTCCATCCAAGTCTACATAACGCAACTTTGGCATCGACGAGAAGACTCTTTTCAATATGTCTCCACAACCTTCCAGCTCTGAGCAATAAAAGCTCAAGTATTTGATATGAGGAAGAGAATTCTCCATCATCATGATCCCTTCTTTTGTCAAGTTATCACAAAATTTAAGGGACATTCCCTGAAGAGAAGAATTTATAGCTTTGCTCTCAGCCGCTTTGTCCAAAGGCATGCCACGGCAAAGAATGCTTAGATCATTATCTGTCATGCGACTACCTATAGTAACTTCTTCAACATGCTTGCTATGATAAATTGCCATGCAAAGACGTGACAAGCTGGGACGGCCCTGTATTGAGCAGGTATAGTCCACGTACGAAAGATTAGGGCAATTCTCGACCAGAAAGGCGACTCTATCTGGATGAATAAGGCTTCCCCAGGACGCAAAAAAACGTAAGTGGTGACATGATTCGGCAAGTGCCTTGCAGATGAGATTGTCCGGATGTCCCAAATCCGTACCGATGTGAATCAAGAGCAACTTTTTGTTCTGTTTTATAAGCCTAACAGTTGATTCTAGGCTGTAAATATTGCAATTAATGATCAGTGAAGATAAATTGACAAGATGCTCAATGATTTTATCAAAATCCTCATTAGAGTACATGCTTGATGTAATACCAAAGCGCCTCTTGTTTTTAAGGTCCATGTGCAAAACTGTTTCTACATTTGGTTCAAGCCGTGCGTTTGCTTCAAATATTGAACTATCAGTTGCACCATATGTAAATCTCGCTGCATCTTCTAGCTTAGGGCAAGACTTGGCCAAAGCTTCCACAGAGAGCAAATCAAGATAGCGAATAATATTGTCGAGAATCTCGAGAGGAAGTGTCAGTAAAGTATAGCGCTTTCTGAAATTCTGCCTCCTTAAATATTTCTTTTTATTTTGTGTGCTGGGGCCTGTCTCTTTTATATTCGTACCTCCCAAAGGGTGGGCATCTTTAGGTAGGTGATTATTATCCAAGGGTTTGCCATTTTTTGCAACAAGAGGCCCAACATTTTTCACATTGCGTTTTGGAGGAGAGCCCGAGACGTGTTTTGTAGAGTGGCTGTTTTCAACTTGCTGGCTCTCTTCTAGGCGCTTTCTATTCTTATGAAGAAGATCGTGGATATTTAAATGATGAAGGGATAAATGACGTATTTTATCAAACATGTTGGAGTTATGCTAGTGCCGATTGAAAAAACAGGCATGGACCTCGAATAAATGGGTGGGAAGAGCTGGCTATAAGTGCTTTCGAGTTTTACCTGGTCACTTCTAGGCGCCAACATATTATCATTTCCATGCTATTTACTACAATGGCGTAGCAAATTACTACTTTTTAGCACGGCATAGTATTCCAAGGGATGACTCTTCAGAAGGTTTATGACATGAGTAAATTCCAAGCCGCCTAGAATAATGCACTGCCATATAAATCTAAGCCACGCCTATTCTCACAAATCCAACCCCAGGTGGTGAGAACTTTGCAATCTTTTCGCTTTTTTGGCGCCCTGGTCCTCAGATTGCTGAGGGTATGCTGCTGCATAGGTGGTTTTAGTGGAAACACTGCTACAGGCAGCCCCTATAACTACAGTGGATCTTGAGCTTTGCTCTGGCCAATCAGAGGGCCTTTCTACAACTACTGCGATGATCATTGTGGGTCATTGGAACAGCTGTCTTCATTGAGCTTCTTTTTCTTCGTCTTATAAAACAATGTTTTTTTCGAAATGGGCTGCTTTGGCAGCATTTTCCATGGGTGTCGCTGCCCAGCAAGAAAAGACACCAAAGGTGGCCATCTCGGCATCGTTCCCGGAAAGCGAAACGGCCCTTGGACTGCATCTCGTCAATGGGAAAATTACACACAGCGTCATTGAAATCACCAACAATGAAGAGACCCCCGTAGTCCTCTCTGTCCTTGCCGGCACCCTAGTGGACCCTGCGGCGGACCAGGACGCGCCAGCGTGGACGTCCATCGTGGCCAATCTGACATCGGCTGATTATTACGGCCATCGAGATGCTATTCTCTTGCCCGGACAATCGCGTGGCTACAAGTACGACTTTGTCTTGGATATGCACCCTCGCAACGTCCGTCTGGATCTGTTTGCCGTCCTCCACAACCAGGAGAACGAGCCTTTCCATCTGGTGGCTCATTCGGGCATTGTCTCTATTGTCGACCCCCCCTTTAACCTGTTTGACCCCCAAATTATCTTCATCTACAGCTTATTGGTGGCTGGTTTCAGTGCTTTTGGCTACTTTAGCTACCGCAAGGCCATTGAAAAAATATACCCTCAGCCACCTCGTATCTCTGTCTCCAAAAAGGAACGCAAAGCCACTCGTAATGCCAAAGAAACGCCTTCTCGTTCTAGTGATATTGACGAAAGCTGGATTCCTGAGCATCACAAAAAGGTATTGAAACGCCACCAGGCCAAATAAAAACCTCCCTCCAGATCCCCTTTTCTTTTTTTGGTTACTTTACACTTCACTTGTATTATACAATAGATCTCCTTATATATCCTTATTCTAATCAACCCCCCTTGGACGCCACAACGCCTTGCTATTCCATTTATTCCTCTTGTCTATTCGTGTATGCCAAAATCGGTGCCACTCATGAGCAGACCTGCAATGCTGGCACTTGTTAATGTCGCCATAATGCCCGTCACCATGGACGAAAACGCTACCGATGCAATTTCCCGCGTTCGCTTTGGTGCCAGCTGTGACAATACGCTAATTTGAATGCCAATCGCACTAAAATTTCCAAATCCACATAGCGCAT
The DNA here is from genome assembly GCA_020002325.1 of Chrysosphaeria jannelii. Lineage (NCBI taxonomy): Eukaryota > Fungi > Ascomycota > Sordariomycetes > Ophiostomatales > Ophiostomataceae > Chrysosphaeria > Chrysosphaeria jannelii. The sequence continues at coordinate 26,685 of JAGKRY010000008.1, forward strand.
ACATGGCAATAAGCCGTGACCGTGGCGTCAGGCCCTGAAACTGCTCATCATTCATGAGACTGCTAAATGCCACAAATTCGTTGCTGAAAATCTTCACGGCAATAAGTTGTGCCACTCGGTACACATCGGATCCCGTTCGGTCTACTCCTAACAAAAAGGATACCGGGTAGAGAAGGTAGCCAAGAATCTGTGATAGCACCACATTATGTAGCTTGAAATATTCAAACTCCCATGAAATGTACCCGTCCACCAAGGCCAAGAATGAGACAATGCAAAACACGTTCATCACCACCATGGCTGCAATAGTGGCACCCATGCCACCACCAAGAATAAGTGCGTGGAAGAAGTTGTATGGTTTGGGCTCACCAAGACCATTTTCATTTCCATCTACACCTCCTTCTTCCAACCTTGCGGCTTCTTGTTCTGCCTCTCGACTCCCTTTCTTTGCTTCAGTGTCGCTACCGAGCGTCTCCGGCTCTTCCGTCTCAGGACAACGGAGCTTGGAAAGGGAAATGGATGCTGGGATGCTCATTACACAAGAGGAAATGATGGCCACCGGGCTAATACCGAGCTCCATATAGTACGACATGACGCTCCCGGCAATGGTTGCAAACCCAGATGTCATAATCTGGTGCATTTCTGCCTTTGTCATGTTCGGCATAAAGTCGGCAATCAAAATTGCAGACTCGCCTTGGCCGAAAAAGGGCGAGGCAGCCGCTGCAACCGCTTCGGCTCCTGACACTTGAAGGGTATAGGAGAAGAAGACAGAAAAGCCGCTCACAATGGGCTTAAGCAAGCCCCAATACTGTAGAAGCCGTACAAAGGCCACGAAAAAGATTATGGAAAAACCAACTGTGACTAAAAAGTAGCCACTCGTTGAGATAGAATCGCTGAGGATAAACTTGACGCCGTCTTGAGAGAACCCAAGTAGAATCCTGGCCACCTTTCCCAAAAAGTTGAAGATATCAAACTACGCTTAGCATTTATCATGAGGTATTTTTTCGAAAAAAAAGAAGAAAAAATACATACGCCAGCCTTGGTTTTGAGGACAAATAGGCCCAAGAGGAACTGAAGTAGAAGACCACCAAAGACGGTGTGGTAATTGATTTTTTTGCGATCTTTTGACGTGAGAAAAAACACTGCATAAAATAAAATGAGGCCAAGAAGACTAATAGCACGGTTGGTCCTTGTATTTGTCCCAGATTCTGGAGGTAAAAATGTTCCTAGGAAGATAACAATTACCGTCACCACACCGAGGATAGTATGTGGGTTTTTTACCAAGATACGGGGTGTTCTCTCGATGCAAGAGAGACAACATGAGTGCACTGACATGCAAATGCCGCGGGAGATGTTCCCAGCTAGCCGTCGAGTGGGTGGGTGCATAGACAGAATGCTTGACGTAACAATCAACCATACAAGTGAGTTGACGATCCAGCCGCGTTCCTTTCGGCAAAGGATGAGACCTACAATCCACCATACAAGCCGATGTATGAGAAGAGCACATAGCAGAAAAGGCACGGCCAAGCGAGTCACTTCTGACCAGCTTGGCTTTCTTTTGTACCATTTTTTGGCTGTCTTCTTACTCTCAAGGCCATTGAGGGTTGCTTCACCAGTAGAAATGTTTTTTTTGATGGCAACTTGATTTGTGACTGGGCCGGAATACCCTCCTATTTGTACAGAGAGAGAGCTCTCTATTTTTGGCATGGTGAGCTTTTTTCTTCTTTTGGAAATAATTCTTGTGAACGATTGTATAATGAAGGAAGTTGAAGCTAGGGAGAAACAAAAAGTAAAAAAAGAAAAAAAAGAAAAAAAAGAAAGAAGGGAAGAAGAAGAAAAAGCTACCAAAGGGGGGATCTTCGCGACCTAGAGGGGAGCTGGGGTACACATTTGTAATTTTTCTTCATGAATCTCCAACTCTAATGATGAAAAAAGAATTTATACATACAGCTAGACTTCTTTTGGGGGTGACTACTATGGTTTCATCGTGTCACAGGAGGGGAGGTGGCGTGTATAGTAATAAACCGTTCTTCCAATAAGACGTATGCCCTTTATTTTATATTGAGAAGATTATTTTAAATTATAGAAAAACATAGAATAAAGAAGCCAAGTGCCATACTAGTAGTACGAAAGCCACACAGCACCAAGACAAATGGGTGACCAGTTCTCCATTTTTGATCGACAACTAGCCATTTAAAGTGGACCCCTTACAATGTGCGAAAAACGCCAGTTAGATGACATAACCTTCGATCGCGTCCATCATGTGATATCGTGATCTATCACTATGTAGTTCCATTCATTGCATGTCAACATTCACATGTGTTATCCATTATTTTGATATGTATCCAAATGGGAGGGAGGGGCCACTAGAAGCTCCCAGGTAAAAACGATATGACTGCCTTGAATTAGATTCATAAAATTCGCCGAGCCTGCGTACCTGGAACTGCGGTCCCAGCCCTTGTGTCGCCCATACCGGTAGATATGGCTGGTCCGACAAAGACATTTTCACCTACATACATGGCTGACATCTACTACAGCAATCACATGGATGCTTGATGACTTTTGATGGAGTTTTCCGCAACTTTTTTGCCTCTGTTATTACATAGGGGCTTTTGGGTTATTAAATGTGTAATTACAATATAGTACGACGCAGATAGTGTTTAAAGCCGAAAACACAAGCTGTGGCAGACTAATACAACTACACATCAAAAAAAAGTGCAATAAAGCAGCCTCTCTTAGCTCTATATAGTACAGCGTAGTATTTCCTATTGAAAATAGGCTTAATACATCACAAATGTTTGAAAAATTCCACCACTTATAATGCACCAGACGGGGGCGAGAGTGTAGACGCCGACTTTTGATGTCGGCATGATGCCGCGATTTGGTGGGCAAAATAGCGGGCCTATGTCACGTGCATGCGCCTGCTTTGAAAAATGCAAGAGCGAGGCTAAAGATGGCACGAGACTTGCAAGTCGACATCGAGCCATCGACAAGGGACAGGGACAACATGGTGCGTAGCGAGACAGATTTGGATGCGATGCCAACAATAGCTGCTCGACTTACTGACACTCGGGCTCTGGTCAAAGATTGGCCGACTCACACACTATGCTTTTGACGCCGTGCTGAGTATGGACACTGGCAGAAGCACACAAAGCTAATGATAGTCTCTGCACTTCTTGCGGGGGTCAAGCGCACGAGCGGACTGACCGTTTGTCCCGACAAAATCTCGCCGCCGGGTACAGACATGCGCAAGTGGGTCGACAAGTACCTAAACGTGGGCGAATGGGTCATGGACCAGTCGGTCGCTCTTGCCAGTACCAGCAGCTGGTTTGAGCGGAGAAATAAATAAAATCCAGCAAATAAAGCCACACGTCAATAAACTGCCATTCTTTTTACTACATACTACAGCATCTGCCCAACCCCTTTTGCTCTTTTCATACCAAAGTAAAACAACGTAAAAATAAAAAAAGAAAATTAAAAACGTAAATGCTTAGCGGGCGGTCTGAGCCTTCACAAGGGCACGCTTGATCTTCATCTGGGCCTCCTTGAGCTTGGCTGTTGTCGAGTCCTCCAGCTCGAGAGTCTCCATGGCCTCGGCAAGGACCTTCTCCATGGTGTTCTTGTAGCGAGGGTACTTCCAGCTGGGTGCGCTGACCTGTTCCGATATGGACTCGGCATACGTCCGCAGATTGGATTGGGCCTCGAGGCGGGCGACGAACTCCTTGTCCTTCTCGGCAGAAGCCTCGGCCTGCTTGACCTTCTCCTCAATCTCATCCTCGGACATCTTGCCAACAGAGTTGGCAATGGTGATGTTGGCAGAGCGGCCGGTGGTCTTCTCGGTGGCAGTCACCTTGAGAATACCGTTGACATCCACTTCGAAGATGGTCTCCAAGACGGGCTCACCAGCACGCATTGCGGGGATGGGGGCGAGGGTAAACTCACCAAGGGATGTGTTGTCGGCACAGTTGGTGCGCTCACCCTGGTAGATGGGGAACTGCACTGACGACTGGTTGTCGGCCACCGTTGTGAACGAACGCTTCTTCAGCGTGGGCACAGTTGTGCCGCGGGGCACAACAGGCGCGAAGACGTTGCCCTCCATGGCCACACCGAGCGACAGGGGAACGACGTCGAGCAGCAGGAGGTTGGCAGCGTCCTCAGAGGTAGCCTTGCCAGAGAGAATGCCGGCCTGGACGGCAGCACCGTAGGCGACAGCCTCGTCAGGGTTGATATTCTTCTCAAGCTTCTTGCCATCGAAGAAGTCGCCGAGAAGCTTCTGGATCTTGGGGATACGCGTAGAGCCACCGACAAGCACAATCTCGTTGACTTCGTCTTTCTTGATACCAGAGTCTTTGAGGACCTGCTCGACAGGGGCAATGGTACCTTTGAAGGCTGTCTCATTCATATTCTCGAAACGAGCACGGGTAATGGACATATTGAAGTCCTTGTTATCAAAGAGAGAGTCAATCTCGATGGTGGTCTGCATGCCGCTGGAAAGCGTGCGCTTGGCACGTTCACAGGCCGTGCGCAGACGACGAAGGGCACGTGCATCGCCAGACAAGTCGGATTTGGTCTTGCGCAGGAAATCCTTCTTGCAGTGGTCCAGCAGGGTGGTGTCAAAGTCCTGACCACCCAAGTGGGTGTCACCAGCGGTGGCCTTGACCGTGAAAACACCGCCCTCAATGTGCAGAAGCGACACATCAAAGGTACCACCACCCAAGTCGTAGATCAGGACGTTGCGTCCCTTGCTGGACTTTCCGGCGCCCAAACCGTAGGCAATGGCAGCAGCGGTGGGCTCGTTGATGATACGGAGCACCTCCAGGCCGGCAATGGCACCGGCATCCTTGGTTGACTGACGCTGGTTGTCGTTGAAGTAGGCTGGCACAGTGATGACGGCCTTTTTGACCTTCTTGCCAATCTTGGCCTCGGCGATCTCCTTCATCTTAATAAGAATCATGGAAGAGATTTCCTGGGGCGAGAAGGTCTGGGTGCTGCCCTGGTACTCGACCTGGACCTGGGGGTTTCCAGCCTGGTCGACGACCTTGAAGGGCCACGACTCAATGTCCTTCTTGACCGTGGGGTCACTGAAAGGACGACCAATCAACCGCCTGTTTCCGTTAGTATTTCCTTAGTCTCTTTCTTTTATCTGCACCACAAACGCACTTGACATCAAAGATTGTGTTCGCGGGGTTGATGGTGGCGTTGTTCTTGGCAGCCTCGCCAACCAACTTCTCGTTCTCCTGGAACGACACAAACGAGGGGGTTGTGAAGCTACCCTGCTCGTTGGCAATGATCTCGACACTGCTGCCCTCATAGATGGCAACGCAAGAGTAGGTCGTACCTCATCGTTAGCATTGCTGCTCTATTCTTTTATTTCAAAGCGCCGCCCTAGTGCCATTTGTTTTTAAACGTCTTGGGGCTTCTGCTCTGCCAATGACATACCCAGATCGATACCAATGGCACCGTCGTAAACTTCAGCATCCGACATTTTGAGAATGTTGTTGAGAAGAAGAAGAGTGAGGTTGAGATGGGAGGGAAGAAGACGGGTCAAATTTTTCTTTTTTTCTTTTTTCTCTTAGTATTTTTTTTTTAGTTTCTTTGCCCTGCGATTGGAGGGGTCCCCGCCATTATCGCCACCGCCAAAGCACTATTTTTTGCCGTGGTCACCACTACTTTTTTTCTGCCAAATGTTTTGCTCATTGATAATTTTTTTTCTGCCGCCCCTCTTTTTAATTTTAGTGAGGAAAAAAAAAAGCTCAAGGTGGGTCCTTGTCTTCAGAGCCAGCTTTTTGGCGTGGTGAATGGGAATTATAATTAAACAAAAATAAAAATAAAAAGGGATGGCATTGGAAATGATTGTAAACAGATTACAATTATGTTCCAAGAAAAGAAGATGACTGTTTCTGGAGTCTGCAGTCGGACTCAGAAGTATTGGCTGCACGCTTTCATAGAACGGTGAAATAATGTTCCGTGTCCGAAATCTTTGACCGCCTATCACACGTGCAGTTTGTAGAAAATGTTACGTCATCACCTAGGCCCTGACATCGTGGCAAGAAGTAAAGAAGCATCAAGTCACTACTGCGCGAAGCAAGGCCTATGAGAAGAGCTCATAGCGAGGTGATTGTCTTTGGTAGCACAGAAAAAGAGATGGCAACTTGAGGCTGGCCCTGGCCATGATATTCACCTATGCTGGAAATGTCAGAGTATGCGTTTAGAGAAGCTTCTCTTTGAGAAAGCAGCATATACGAAGCTATCTCACCATCAAAGAAAAAAAAATAGCGACTAGGGCATCAGTCAATTGCCTTAAAGAAAATACTCCTCTTGCCCCGGCTGGCTCACAACTTGACGGACTCTCCTTGGTGCCACCTTAATGGCCTTTAAATTTCTTAGGCCCTGCAATCTTTTCCTGGCTGCCTGCTTCCTGGCCAGGGCCTGCCTCTCCTCTCTCTGGTAGGCGAAGCAATGCGCCCAGACATGGCCTCCCTTTCCGCAGTGGTAGCAGGAAAATGATGCTCGCGACTATGTGGGAAGGTGTGCCTGTCTAGCACGGAGGTCCATTGAGTTCTCTGTATAGACCGGCCCGGCTGGGGCTGGGGCTGCTGGAACCGGTGCGGGTGCTACCTAGGCCAGCTGCTGGGCCGTTGGTGCTACTTCCCAGGCCTCACTGCTACCTAGTCCGCTAATCTCCCGGATTTCTCCCAAGCTTATTACCCACTAGCAATAGTCCTCGTAATTGTCAGGGGCGCCCGGCGTTTGGAACACCACTGTCCACATGTTGGGGGACAGACACGCTAGGAGGTTCATCTTCCTCCCCGCAGGCGTCATCTTCTGCAGCATCCCCGACCGGCTGCCCACCTGGTGATGCAGCGTGACAAACCCATTGATGGGCTGGTCATTACGCTGCTTCAGGTCCTTGAATTGGCGGGCTGCCAGTGGTTTCGACAGGGGCGAAAAGACGGCCGAGTTCTAGTGCCGGAAGGCAAACTCGACTGAGCGGGCCGGGTTGCCAATTTTCTGCCGGTGGAACTCATCCATCTGCGCCTTAGTCCGCGTACCCATTGCAATCATCAGCAGGCCGTACTGGTCGTGTCGATTGTCGGGCCGTAGTAGTAAGGGCCAATAAGGGCATCTTGACTGGTCCCAAAATACAGTATGGCGAATACAACGTATAGATACGAATATCCAAATATGAAGAGAATCAGAAACAAAGCATAATCAACCCCTGCAAGGTATCCCCCCTATCTTCGATCAACTTCCATCCATTCCAGGGTACCTGTCTATGGCACATGACCTCGCCGAGCTCAAGACACGGCGAAGCCATGACGTCATATGGGCTTAACTTATGACAGTGTTCAGCTTCACCAAAACCTTTCTTTATGCGAGCTCTCATAGTCCTACCGACTGCCGGAACTCCTGGGGCATATCGACATCCGGTCCGTGAGCATCGAGAATAAGGCAGGCAAAACATCCAAAAATCTAAAAATCCAAAAATTCAAAACTCAAAACTCATCATTTTTGCTGTATCTTTTCTTTTGAAAAGAAAGTGCGACATATACATTATATACCCACCCATCATCACCACCCGAGAAAATGTCTAACGAGAAACCCACTGTTGTTCTTCGAACCACCACCCCCATCTGTACACAGCCGGCAGATAGGGCAGTTGACAGCGGCCATCGCAGCCCCCAACAACCCAAATGGGTCTTTAGCACGTGCGTTTTGTTCGGACTCGGGACGCTAGAGGCTTCTCACAGTCGTCCCCGTGAGAAGGCCGATGAAGTCACCTCTTTTCGTTCTAAATCCTAGTTTCTAATATAATTGCTTCTCTTTGTTTTGTCTTTTTTGCCTGTTTTTAGTAAAATGCGAGGGCCAGACGCAGTCCTTGGTTAGGCCACGACCCTCTTTGGAAACGCCGACACTGCAAATCGTGCTCTGCCTATCCCAAGAGGGAACTTCCACTTCGTTGAGCTCTTGGAATAGACCAGCTGGCCCCTGGGCTTCAGGCTCTTTTCTGACGGAGGGACATTTTGCACTTTGAGGACAATTCCGCTTCATAAAGAAGCAAATGCTTGCGTCCATCATGTCCTGCGGCGTCTTCTCGACATGGACCCCCTCCAGCCACCCCTGCACCGGGGATCCCAGTAGTGTAGCTGGGGAGGGTGAGGGAATGTCCAGGGGCGCGTGTGCTTTTATGGTGGCTGCTCACGTAATAATCCTTCGGCTGTCCACGGCAGAATATGTGTAGTTGACCGCCCTCAACGGCGGCGATTACATAATGGCATGCGTCGACGCGTTTGATGTGGCGACGGGGACAGATTGCGATTGCGCTTTGGCAGCTGGACGAGCACGAGTATAAGAAACATGACGGGTGCGCAGACGCCTTCGCGCCCCATCAAGAAGCCCACGGGGTCCACGGGCGGGAAACAGCAGAGTATTCTCGGGTTTTTCTCTCGGACGCCAAAAACGACGACAGCATCAAGTGCCACAGCAGCCGCCACGCCTGTCGTACGCGTGCAACAGTCGTCCCCGCTACAGCCCGTGTCACGGGCATCGAGTGGTCTCAATATCACGCCTGTGCCCAGCAGCGATGGCGCAGAACCAGACGAAAACACGCCAACGACAAAGTTCCGACGACTGACCGTAAAGAGCTCGGAAAAGAGCCGTTTGGCTGTGCCGGAGACCTCCGGACGGAGCGAGAAGGTGCGTAGGTGGTGACAGAGGGCCGGGAGGGCTAATGGAAGGGCGTAAACTATGCAGAATCGTCGTCTGAAGAAGACGACGTCTTTGCCGTGAGACCGCGAAAACGACGCGTTGTAGACGACGAGGAGGAGGAGGAATATGCAGAGAAGGATGCAGAGGAAGATGTGGACGAGGAGGACTTTGTCGTGGACGATTCAGAGTCGGATGTGCCTCGAAAACGGAAGAGAAGCAGTGGCAAGAAAACGTCTAGGAAGCGTCCCACGCCATCTCCCGTGCGAGAAAAGGCCGAGAGGGGTCTGGACGACGTGTCCGAGGAGGAGGACGAGACGATGGCGGATGTGCCTGGAGAGGAGCAGTCGCTGGGGCTGCAGCAGTGGAACTATGACCCCAGCACTTTGCAGTCTGTAAAGACAGTAGAACGGCAGACTGGGTCTTCCGGACGGAAGGAAAAGGCACACATGCGTGAGCCAGAGGAACGGTACACGTGGCTGGCCCATGTGACGGATATGCAGCGCAATAAGCCAGGGGATGCAGACTACGACAAGACGTCTCTCTATATCCCACCTAACGCGTGGTCAAAGTTCTCGCCGTTTGAAAAGCAGTACTGGGAGATCAAGCAGAAGCTGTGGGACACCGTTCTCTTCTTTAAAAAGGGCAAGTTTTACGAGCTCTACGAAAACGACGCCACCTTGGGACACCAATTGTTCGATCTGAAGATGACGGACCGCGTCAATATGCGCATGGTAGGCGTCCCCGAGTCCTCTCTGGAAATTTGGGTCAACCAGTTTATCAGCAAAGGCTTCAAAGTGGCTCGTGTGGACCAGATGGAGTCTGCTCTGGGCAAAGAAATGCGCGAACGGGACGGTAAAAAGGCTGGTAAGCAGGATAAAATTATACGCAGAGAGCTCGCCTGCATCCTCACGCGCGGCACGCTCGTCGATGGCAGCATGCTGCAAGATGATATGGCGACGTACTGTGCTGCCATCAAGCAGGTCGTCGTTGCCAACGACCAGGGCCGCGAGTCCTTTGTTTTTGGCATTGCTTTTGTCGATGCAGCCACAGGTCAGTTTTCCGTGGCCGAATTCGAGGACGACGCGGATCTAACGCACTTTGAGACATTTGTGGCCCAGACGTCGCCCTTTGAGCTCGTCGTTGAAAAGGGCCACTTGTCGACCAAGGCTGTGCGTATCCTCAAGAGCAACACGTCCCCCATGGCTATCTGGAACTGGCGCAAGCCAGACACAGAGTTTTGGGACGCCGAGACGACAAAGCGTGAGCTCTCCACTGGCGACTACTTTGACACCGTCCCAGAAGCCATTGACTTGGAGAAAACCCATCTAGTGTCTGCTCTTGGGGCGCTTGCGCATTATCTGCGTGGCCTCAAGCTTGAGCGCAGTCTTCTCTCGCAGGCCCAGTTCAGCGCATATAGCCCCATCCAGCGCAATGGCACGCTCATTCTCGACGGCCAGACGCTGTCGAACCTGGAAATATTTAGCAACACGGTCACGGGGGGGCCTGAGGGCACGCTCTTTGAAATGCTGAACCGCTGCATCACTCCTTTTGGTAAACGGCTGCTGCGCCAATGGGTGTGCCATCCGCTCTGCGATATCCGACGCATCAACGATCGTCTGAATGCCGTGGACTTGCTACAAGCAAATGCAGCCTTGCGAGACCAGTTCTCATCGGAAATGTCCAAGATGCCTGACCTGGAGCGTCTTGGCTCGCGCATCCATGCCGGAGCCATCCGTCCACAAGACTTTGTGCGTGTTCTCGAGGGCTACGAGCAACTCGAATATGTCACTATGCTGATGAAGGAGAGTCTCGCCAAGATCGATCATGCCGACGAGAACCTATTAGCTCGATTGCTCAACAGCATGCCTGACGTTGTTGGACCGTTGGCGTACTGGAAGACAGCCTTTGACCGGAAAAAGGCGCGCGATGAGCGCGTTTTGCAGCCAGAGCAGGGCATCGACGAGGCGTATGACGAGATTGTGGCCAAGGTCAAGGAGATTGAAGAGGACTTGGGCTCGCTTTTGGAGGAAAAACAGGCCGAGTTTGGTCGCGGTGTCAAGTTTACGGACATCGGCAAGGAAATCTACCAGCTGGAGATTCCCAAGTCGTCCAAAACAAAGATTCCTTCATCGTACCGCCAAATGTCAGCTACGTCAGCTGTGAAGCGGTACTATTTCCCGCAGCTTGACCAGCTGGTTCGGCAGCTGCAGGAGGCACAGGAGACCCGTGGACAGGTGCTGCGTGATGTGGCCCTGCGTTTCTGTCAGCGCTTCGACGAGTCGGCCGAGACGTGGCTTGCGGCGGTGCGCATTGCCGCGCAGCTCGACTGTCTCGTCAGTCTCTCCAAGGCCTCGGCTACCATGGGCGAGCCGAGCTGCCGGCCCGTCTTTGTCGATACAGAGACGTCTGTGCTGCATTTTGAGGAGCTCCGACACCCGTGCATGGTGTCTGTGGCTGATTTCATCCCCAATACGATTGCTCTGGGGGGTGACGTGCCGCGGATGAGCTTGCTAACGGGTGCGAATGCGGCGGGAAAGTCGACGATCCTGCGGCAGTCGTGTGTGGCCGTGATTCTGGCGCAGCTAGGGTGCTATGTGCCGGCTGTGTCGGCGCGTCTGACGCCTGTGGACCGAATCATGTCGCGTTTGGGGGCCAATGACAATATTTTTGCCGCCCAGTCGACCTTTTTCGTGGAGCTAGCTGAGACAAAGAAGATTTTGGCCGAGGCGACGCCGCGATCGCTGGTGATTCTGGACGAGCTCGGACGCGGCACGTCCTCGTATGATGGCGTCGCAGTGGCGCAGGCGGTGCTGCACCATGTCGCCACGCACACGGGCTGCTTGGGCTTCTTTGCCACGCATTACCATTCGTTAGCGCACGAATTTGCTCCGCACCCCCAAATCCGAGCCCAAACGATGCAGATTCACGTGGACGAAGCTCGCAAGCAGGTGACGTTTCTCTATACATTGGTGGACGGGATTGCACAGGGATCTTTCGGAATGCATTGTGCCAGTATGTGCGGTATCCCCCTGCGTGTTGTGAAGGAGGCCGAGGAAGCTGCACGCGCATGGGAGCATACGAGCCGCTTGACCGACAGTCTGGAGCAGGCCAGAACAAAGGTGCATATTCCGCTGGGCATGCTCAGTGATGTGGCAGCCTTGCTGCGAGGCGACCCATTTACAGACGACGCACTACAAGTTGTTCTCCAGTCGCTTCAGGTGTTATAATTTCCAATATACAGTGCATAGTATGACGTGTCTGGGTGTAACCCATCCATCTTTTTATCTTTCCATCTTTCCATCCCTTTTTGCCATTTTACCGTTTTGCCGTTGTACAACTGTTTTTTTTCCTTTTCTTGGTTTGTGGACTGCCAGCAAGACAAGCTGCCATGCATCTGCATGGGAACTGCATTTGGGAGCCTTTGCCGTCTCAGGCACATCATCATGTGATGCCTGACCACAGTAGCATCAACGTCTTACATCTTACCTCTCTCTTTTTCTCTCTATTTTGCTTCCTGACTGGATGACTTTTTTTTGGCCATGTCGACGTCCATTCTCCACAAATGCGTCAGATCAATGTGGTCCAATTGAAACCTGCAGTGGCTTTCCTGACAAGTGTAAACCGCTCAGCACCAATGATTTCGTATATACCGTAAAATGAAGCTCTCATTGTTTTATCATTTCGAATCTTTCTCTTCCATTCTTTCTTTTTGCTCTATTTCCTTTAAAAACAAACATTCTCTTATTTCTGCTCGTTTTTTTTTTTTTGCCTTTACAATCCTTTCTATTTTTTAATAAAAAAATGACCATTCGTCAACAGTTTGACCAAATAGCCAATACAAATCGTTACATGCTCTACACAGCATGGAGAAAATTGCTAGGGGCCGGCATGGAGCTGGAGATCTCTCATTTGGTCGAAGCACACACGGGTATACGCCCAGTATGTGTGCAGCGCCCAATCGAAGGTGGCTTTAATATTACCTACAAGGTCATCCTGGACCGAGACCATTCCGTCATTGTCCGTTTCCCTATACCCAGTCTTTCGGGATTCGAGGAAATGAAACTACACTCGGAAATAGAGACTATGCGGTATATTCGCAAGCACACTTCCATTCCTGTACCGAAAGTCTACTATGTCGGAACGCGGGAGGAGAGCCCTCGGAGAATTGGCCCCTTTGTCATTATGGAATACATTAAGCACAAATACGACCTCAATGAACTCCTGGCGCCGCCCCATGCCAATCTTACCATTGACCATAAAATCGACCCCAACATTGACCCGCAACATCTTCGCAACTTGTACTTTGAGTATGCCAAAATTCAACTTCAGCTCTACCAATGCAAATTTGACCGAATCGGATCCCTCGTGCGCGTGGATGAAGATGGAAGCAAAGAAGATATTCAGGTGGCTGGGCCGCTCCTAACCATGCAAAAGGCTCTCCTAATGGATCTTGGTGGCTGTCCGCCGACGTACCTCCCCAAAGACTTTGTTGCTGCTATCCCCGACCCTATCGTCCCCACCATCCCTAAAACCCTTTCTTCGACGACTTTTATCTCCGCCTACGATTATTACCGAGATTTGGCCGATATGCACCTCAGCCATCTTCACTACCAGCGAAATGATTTTGTCAACACTGTCGACGACACCCGTCGTGCCTATCTCGCACGGCATCTTTTCCAGAAACTCGCCAAAGAGGACCGATTAGCGCCCGAGACAGACGATGGTCCTTTTCGTCTCTACTGCGAAGATATGCGGCCTGTGAATATTTTAATGGATGAAAATTTCAAGGTTGTTGGCGTCATTGATTGGGAATTCACATGCACCGTTCCATCAAGTGTAGCCGCAGCACCACCGTGGTGTCTCTTGTTGACGTCGCCCGATACGTGGCCAGAGGGCCTTGATGACTGGGCCAAAGAGTACGAGCCGCGGTTGAATGTATACCTGGACATGATGGAAAAAGCAGAGGCCGAGATGGGTGTGGACAATGAGCTTTCATCGAGGATGCGAGCGTCGTGGGAGAGTGGTGATTTCTGGGTGGCTTATGGTGCCAATCAGCCATGGGCATTTGACAAGATGTACTGGAACTGTATGGACCAGCGTTTTTTTGCCGATTCAAAGGAGGACCTAGATAAAGATGCTATGTTAATGTCCAGGATTGGCGAGACCAATCTCTACCGACGCCGAATGGCGGTACTCGACAAAACCACAGTGGAGGGCATGGACAGGTTTGCCGTACACAAGTTTGTGCAGATGCACCAGCACTCGGTAACGAATTGGGCCCGCAAGAGAAAGTATCCAAAGGCTATGACAGAGGAGGACATACAGCTAGGGTCACCACTGATTGAAAGATGTAATTTGCACAACGTCACACCACGGCAGTGTTGAACACTACTTCTTTTTTTATTTCACATCTTACTAAACAGAAACCGAAAAACAAGGAAAAAAAAACCATAGTGGGCGTTAAAGGATTTTGGGAGAACGTATTACTAGCTATAGCATGTTATTTTCTAATGTAATTCATCATTGATTATACTTCTTTTTACGTTATCCATGGGTCTTTGCTTGACTCGATTAGAAACTCTTCTGGCACTTGATCATCCCTGTTTTCGTCTGTAAGCAAGTCTGCGGGCACATTTTGTGGCGAAGGAAGCTCATGTTGTCCGTCGAGCCTTCGCTTTGCTTCGCAAAAGGCTTCCACCTCTGCACCAATCGCAAGCACCAGCAGAGACCATCTTTTTTCCTCTGCCGTAGCCAAATGGCCCTGAAGCCTTAGAAGAATGGCCTCCATGTCCCTCCTCCATTGGGAAGCATCCGAGTCCAGCAAAGACTTTGTTCTTTGCTCAAACATTGTCACATCATTCACAACATCGGCCCAAACACCACCCCCTTCTAGTAGAGCCTCCTCCTCATGATGGGCTGCCTCTTGCAGTCTTTCAATATCACGTATTCGTGCCTCCCATGTTTCACGAGCCCCCTCAGCATATCTAGCTACTGGCCGTGACATCAGGGCAATTCTCTCCTCTGATTCCCGAAGAGCCCCACGATACCCACTCAGGCCGGCTTCTCGCTCGTTTTCATCAGCACGAAGCTTTTCATCTAGACGGTTTTTACGTAATTTTAATGTCCTCAGCTCCTCCTCAAGCTCCCTAATCCTCACATTCATACGGTCTCTCTCTCGGTAGGCTTCCTCTGACGAAACGGACCGTGCTTCGTCAATTTTTTTCTGAATCGAGTCCCGTCGAGCCACTTCCTTCTTCATCCTATCCATACTTTCTCTTATTTCGGACGCCTCCTTTAACATGACGGTTTCCTGTTCCCTCTTTAATACAATCAGACTGGCCATGCACTCCGTAATGCCTGTCCTCGACTGGTGAAGGCCAATTGTCTTGGCTTCTTGTCTGAAAGGAGCATATACAGAGTTTTCCTCGAGAGTCTGGCCTAGACCACGAGCAAGACCAGCAGACTGTGCATCCAAATAAATTTGCACTTTATCCTCTAGAGCTCTCTGCCTTCGCTGAAGCATCAAAAACGCCGGATCCATCTGTCGTTTTGCCGCTTTTGCTACTTTTGGAGGCGTTATAAGGATAGATTCCGTAATGGGGGGAGGAGGCCCAAGGAAGAGAGAGTTGGATGACGAAGACATATGATTCATTCCTACTTTCCTCGACATGTTCTCGTTCTATTCAGCTTTTCCGCGAGAAAATAGCGAAGCGCTCGTGTTATAATTTCGACACGTGATTGCCGTATGACGTCATAGAAGTAAGCTACTTTCCAATACATACCTCGATAGGATAATATAGGCATAGCTGCATTCATCGCTTTAAGCAAAGAGCATTACTCATTTCCAAGTTGTTGGAAACATTTCTCATCAGCTAAAATCAATCCATGTAATTTTAACATGAAGAATCTTGTTAGTCTATGCATCCACACACTAAAATCATGCGCTTCTATGGCCGCTCAACTTATTAGAAATAATTCAGACCTTTATGAAATCGAGCTATCATATTTTGAAGATGAATTCAATGGTCCTTTGCAAATATAGCAGACCCCTCTACTATTGCCATGTCATTTGCAGACTAAAGAACTTGAAAACATTACAAACGAATGGAGAACTACTATCAGAGGATTTCATCTGTGAGGCCATTGAGGGAGTGATTCGTTGTAGGGGTGCTATCCGCGATAGCATTTTGCCACGAGAGGAGGATACATTTGATTTGAAGCTTACCTACAGAAAAAACACAAAGGATCGTATGGCAAGTGTACAGGAACTTCTTGAAGACGCCAGCAAAGAGTTCACAACAAGAGATATGTTTTTTAAAAGGTTAGGACTAGCGGTTGATGGTGTAAGATACATTCCATCTCATTATCTAAAAGTCGACATGGTGATCTGTGGGGATGGGAGCCTGGATAATGCAGCAGAAAGTAAGAATGCTATTCAAATAGGTATGTATAATTTGAGGGACAACAAGCCCTCAAATCTCAGGGGCATGTTTCACCTCAGACTTTTTGCATCTTTTTGCCACCAGCTATTTCCTTCAAGTGGCAAAATAAGAGAATAATAATCGATTTTTATCGCTAGAAATATGAGCCCCAATGTAAAAAGATGTCATCCATATATATATAGATGCTTGCCATCAAGCCCTCTTTTCCTCACCAACCATGGGGAAATCTGTTTTTACAGAAGAAACGCTCGGATATTCAACGACCCAAAGAATAAACTCTTATTTGAAAGAAAATGCCAAAATAATTACGCACTTCAATGTAGATGGATACATTGCTGATCGATTAAGTTCCATCCATGGTGCGCTCACAATGACGAACCTCGTTTGCCTGAGTATTTGCACTAACAAGCCATGCACATCCGTGGCAGCTCAGATGATTAGGAATAACCCTAAGCCTAAAAAAAATAAAGCTATTTTACTTTGGAGGTGTATTTGATGCCAGTGACATTACCAATGCCATTTTAGAAAAGAGCCGAAACATCACCGTCTTTGATATTACCGGATCATGGGGGTTTGGCGTCAATAACATCGAACGGATTGTCGCGAAATGCACAAGCCTAAAGGATCTCCATCTTGGTGGTTGTCTTTCGCCAAATGAAAATGAGAAAAACTGGTTGGAGAATCATCTACCTTTTGGAATACGTTTTAAAAACTTTGAAACCATTCTATGCTCTATTGCCGCCAAGATATCGTCTCTTCGCCTTGAACGGCTCTCTTTGACTAATCATGTATATGGAATCAATGAATTTTTACACAACGTATTCCGTCATAAAGATTCTAGCATCAACGTTCGAAGTCTAAGGGTTCTAGATATCTCTCAAAACGAAGGGCTACGCATATATGGACTCATGAAACTAGCCGTGCCACTTACAAAATTGAAAGAGTTGAATTTTGGAATGTGCGACGGCATATACACGCTATGCAAAGAGGACGCCAAAACTTTTACCAATGCTGCCCGGGATGGATATGTTGATATTGGCAACATCTTTTCGGGCATGCCCCGTCTCACAAAGCTACGATTCAACTTGCCGAGAAAGATTGAAAATGGCATTGTTATCAAGGGAATTCGCCGAGGCTTACAAGAATCTAATGCTTTCACAAGATTAAAATCTCTAGATTTCACTTTTTCCAATATCGATAGAAATGAGTTTTTTATAATCATCGAGAACTGTGAGTCTTTGACAACACTCAAAATGGATGGGAACTTTTTACAAGGTGCAATCATAACTGCAGTTCAGAACAGTGTCCGCCGTAGAGGATCCATCCACGCTGGCAATACGCCGAAAAACGAGAACAAAGTCCACTTGCAATTGAACTACATGGAAAAGAGCCCCTTGTTAGATGATTATAGAGTTGAAGAGCTTCTGAAAGCTACGAAAAAGGAATTCGTACCTCAGGAGTGCCTGTTTGATGGAACGTATCCGGCCGCCAACGGTGGTCGACGCATTCCCTCTCACCGTTTGGTTGTCGAATCGCGTTTCCCGGAGCACTAGCACCGAAATCCTTTAGCACTATCGTCTCGAGTTTATAAAGTTCAGCGTTATCTATAGGCTCTCTCTGATTGGTCAACATAAATTTCATAGTAAAGCACAATTTATGGATATAAAACACTGAATAAATGTGGCATTTATAAATGTGAGAGGGGCTGCCTTTTGTGCATTTTATGAACCGGTTGGGATTCCGAGGAGGCGCCTCGAGTCTCGAGTATCTTTTCTTGCTTGATTATAGTGATGTCATACTATTGATAAATCTCAAGATTATCTTCAAAAATCGCATTCAACCTATTCCATCGAGATAGTCTTATCAAAAGAAAAAAAAAAAGGAAAAAAGATTTTTGCCATTGCTTCTTATCACGACGAGAAAAGCCTCGTTTTTTTAATAAAATAAAGTTTCCCCAGAGTCTTTGAAGAAACGACAAAGGGAACTTTTGTGAGCATCATTTCGTTTCTATTCTTCTTGTCCAAAAATATATAATGGATGAAGAGGGTCCATCCGTGATTGTTCCTGACCGGACAAGATCATCATTCTCACCCGCACATATTCTCCACAGTCTTCAACGGACATTCTTCACAAGAGAAGGTCTCTTGGGCGAGTACGACTATGCCTTTCTTTTCCGACCAAACCTGCCGTTTATGAAACGGCCCCGCAAGGCGGCACCCTTTTTTGGCATCAATGATCGCATGCCCGTCTTTCTCGCCCTCCTGCTTGGCTTCCAACATGCATTGGCCATGCTGGCAGGCGTCATTTCGCCGCCCCTCATCATGTCAGGCTCAGGAAACCTTAACTTGTCACAGGCCGACCAGCAGTACCTCGTTTCGGCCGCCCTCATTGTTTCAGGCATCTTATCGGCGATACAAATAGCCCGTTGCCAAATCCGTGGCACAAAATACTATCTCGGCACCGGCCTGATCTCTGTGGTGGGCATTTCCTTTAGTATCATCCCTGTGACGCAGGGTGCCTTCAAGCAAATGTACAGCAATGGATACTGTCCCACAGCAGACGACGGTACACCATTGCCGTGCCCTGACGGTTATGGCGCCCTCTTGGCTACGGGTGCTGTTACGGCCTTGATTGAAGTGTTGATTTCTTTTATTCCGTCCCGAACCATGCTTCGCATCTTCCCACCCATTGTCACAGGCCCCACGGTCATGCTGATTGGCATCTCTCTCATCCAATCCGGCTTTATGGACTGGGCAGGAGGCAGCGGCACATGTGGAAGCGCCAACCCCCCAGCTGGGTTTACGCTCTGCCCGAGCGACTCGGCGCCACATGCCCTGCCTTGGGGAAGTGCTGAGTTTCTGGGTCTCGGCTTTTCTGTGTTTGCCAGCATTTGTATCTGCGAACGCTTTGGTTCGCCACTAATGAAGTCTACGTCTGTGGCATGGGGTCTCTTGGTGGGCTGCATTATTGCCGCAGCCTGTGGCTACTTTGACCGCTCTGGAATTGATGCCGCGCCTGTGGCTTCCTTTATCTGGACACATACGTTCCGGCTCAAGGTGTATGCCCCCCTTGTGCTGCCTATGCTAGCTGTTTACGTGGTGTGTGCCTGTGAAGCCATTGGTGACATTACTGCGTCGTGTGACGTGTCTCGCCTCGAAGTCAGTGGCCCCAACTTTGAAAGCCGTCTCCAGGGCGGTGTGTTGGCAGACGGCATCAACGGCGTCCTAGCAGCATTGATGACGATGACACCCATGTCCACATTTGCCCAGAACAATGGCGTTATTGCATTGACGCGCTGTGCGAACCGAAAGGCAGGCTATTGCTGCTGCATGTTTCTTGTTATCATGGGTATATTTTCCAAATTTGCAGCGGCCCTCGTGGCTATCCCCAGCCCTGTTATTGGCGGCATGACTACGTTTTTATTCTGCTCTGTTGCCGTGTCTGGAATCTCCATCATCACACGAGGCGTTCCTTTTACACGACGAAACCGTTTCGTTCTGACAGCCGGTCTGGCCATGGGCTATGGTGCCACTCTCGTTCCCACATACTTTAACCATGTGTTTACCTATAAGGGTGACAACAAGTCCTTGTCCTCTTTCCTTGACGCCATTGTCCTGGTCATGGAAACAGGCTTTGCCGTGACGGCTGTTGTCTGCATGGTGCTCAATCTCACACTCCCAGACGAAATTGAATCTATTGACGAGAGCGAGTCGCCATCGAGCGAGGCAGAGACGGGAGAATCCACACCAGGGCTCCCCGAAAAGCAGGAAAAATAGTTCTACATATCTCTAAAATAATACTTTGCAAATAGATTTCGCATCTTTGTTCAATCCATTTACGGATACCATGACGCAATATATAATGGGTAGGCCAATCTCCACTAGAGCTACTACTAACACACAACGAGATGAGTCCTAAAATAATATTTGCTAAACTGGAGAGGGAAGAGAAAAGAAGAGAAAGCTATCTAGACACAGAGACTCCTTTATATTCCAAGCCAATTTCCAAGCGGCGGGTTCCGTGGACAAGAAGGGGGGTTACGGGCGCTTAGAAGAGGGTCCGGGCGCGATGCCAGACAACACGTGATGCGGTTAGGTAAGCAATATGTCAGGACCATGACACAATACTTACCCAGGTACCAATGTATGTACCTATTCTTTGTCGTATCGATAAGGATCGCATTACTATTACTTCGCGTTGAAAGGAGAGAGAGACAATGGCAATGGACGCAGGGCAAAACACATCGCGGGCGCAGGGCATAGGGACGGCAAAGACCAATGGCCGTCTTGAAAATCCTAATATAAAGTCAATGGCAGAGTCATGGAGCCAAAATGGCGTGCGGCCAGCCTATAAAATGAAGAGAACGGGGAAACCTGCCATTGTGAGGTCACTATCCATGCAAGCCCCATCACATCAAGTCAGGACAATTCCCAAAGCACCACATAGCCTTGCTTTACCAGAAAAACCAATAGTATACGATGCGCGAGGCGAAAGAATAAGCGTGGCGTCTGATAGCAGCGACGCCAAAAGGAAGACAGTGAAGCTGTCCCAGCCAGAAAATGCCATGCCTGTGGCCTTGGAGGCGGATAAGGGAAAACAAAGCGATATGCATAAACGAATAGCCATAGCACAAGAACGGTTAAAGGAATATGCAAAGGAACATGCGAGGGAAAGCGCAAAGGAACAAGGAAAAGAAAGCGCCAAAACAGGGACAGGCTTGCCAGGGAAAGACCGACTGGAAAAACCACTGCCGACGGAAGCTGGGCCTCGTAAACAAGGTGCGAAGGATGGTACGCGACCGGCGGTAGAACGTACTACAAGTATCGGCGCGGCCGAATTGGCGGCGAAGATTCCGGTGTTCTCGGTGGACCCACCAAAAAAGAGGAAACCGGAGGTTGTCCAGGTCGAGGCCAAGAGGCAGAAAATGGCAGAAGAACAGAGTGTAAATGGGTTTAGTATCGAAGGAAATGAAACCAAAAACGTGCCGAAACCACAGAACGAAACTCGGGAGACGGAGCCAAAGGAAGACACGAAGAAGAAAAAAGTGACAAAGGCCTCGGAAGACGGCCTAGACGAGGCGTTATCACAATCAGAGGATGATGTCCCGCTAATCCTACGAAAAGTGAGCTCAACACCGGCTACGGCATCGCCTGGAATGACGCCTGTGTCGGCGGCACAAGCGAGAAAAGGGGTGCGTGTGCCGAAGCCGCTGATGTCGTTGATCCGGGACGAATTCCGGGGGAAAGCATGGAAGTCATGTGAGACTGTGACAAATACACCATCAGGTCGTTTGTACACTGTCTACAAGGGCCAACTATCCGACGCTCTTCTCCCCGACCATTATATACAGTCCATGCACCGGGAGCTCCCATGGGCGTGCCCAATACGGACGTGTCGTTTCCTGTACCCAACAATATCAGACCTGTCGAACCACTTCGTCCAGAAACATAGAGCTACAGGGCTCAATGACAACTGCGACGGCACGTTGTCGGTCATCAAGGTATGGACAGGGGTGTTGGAGAAGCCGAGGATCATCTCGCAGCAGGCTGTGGAGGGGAACGACCCAGTCAAGCGGCCGCGGTGGAAGGAAGTCGACCACACTGACTCTGACGACAGTGTGATGTCATGTGGCTCTGATCCCGAGCCTTCGTCAGAAGAAGAAGGGGGGGAGGAGGAGGAAGATGAAGAGAAGGAGATTATTGAGGACCTGGAGAGTGGGTCTGCGCTGGCATTGCCTGCAGAGCTAACGACGGCGCCATCGGGACGGTCGTATTCGGAGTCACTAGGTAGGTTTGGGGAGGATGGACGTGTGTGGGTGTGGGGAAAGCTAACAGAAAGACGGGACAATGCAGCTGCATGGCCTTCTTTTGCCAGACGGCTACATTCTGGACAATTCCATCCATGAGCATCCGTGGGTTTGTCCCATACGAGACTGTAGGTGTGTATTTCGACGCTGTGGCTTCCTGAGCAGCCATTTCTCACAGAAGCACAAGCGCGCTGTAATGAATGATAATCTAGACGGAACGCTCTCCGTCACGGGCTTCTACAACCTCAAGCCGCCCATAATCATCTCACAAGGCAAGCGTTCACAAAAGGACAGTCCTATGGCAACGGCGGTTCTCTCTACAGACGCACGCAACCGTGAACAAAAACTGTATCCGCATCTCCCTCGGTATAGAAAAGATCTGCCTGACGTTGCTGCAGATGCTACCAAAAAGACGGCACAAGTGCCTAAACGAATAGAGGGGGCACCGCCAGGCATGCCAGCGGATCTCCCAAAGCCACTGACGGAAAAGGGCGAGCTGTGGCGTTATGTAGTGCCTATTCTGTCGGATGCACAGCACAAGCCCGACAAGGGCTACCTGTGGCTCTTTTCCATGCTGCCGCGTGTCCGGGATTTGTACTGGAACGAGAAGTGGCTTCAGCATAGCGCATTCAATGACAGCAGGATTCGCGACAAGATTAGCCTTCTCGTCCATCTGACCGGTGAGTATGCAGAGAAACCCTGCTTAAACTGCCAAAATGGCCGCGGTCCCTACCGTGGCTGCATCATTGTCAATTCAAACGCCCCATTTGCACTCAATGCAGCCTTTTCTGCATGTTCCAACTGCATGTACCATCATAATGATAAGTCGTGCTCCATTACCAATTTCGAGGAGCGGTTCAATGCCATGTTCCCCGGTCTGGACTACAGGCGTATCCATCGATACACGCGCAGTTCCGCCTACGAACGACAGTGCAGAGCCAACGGGCGGTCGCTGGACTACTCGTACAGCTCGCTCATGGGCCGTTTCTCCCAAGACACAAGCTCCGCCGATATAGATGCGCCCGGGCTAGGTCTTCCTGACCCCGAGGAGGACCCTGTCCATGGCACGGAAACGCTCGAAACACGCCCGCTACTAGAGGTGGATGTGCCATTGAAGAAGCCGAGGGTGCCGGTTGTCCTACATCCTGAACGGGCCATAGCAAAAACGTCTTTGAACCGGGCGGTAGAACAGCCACAAGTCTTCCCCGGGGCGTCCATGGAAGCTCTGGAAATGGAGGAGTGGGAAATTGCCCCGGGGCGTCTAACGCAAGAGAACGAAGGTATGTCTCTCCATGTCTCCTAATTTTTTTTCTTTAAACGCTAACGATAGTCATTGCCTTTTCGAATGCTTATTTACAGTCGAATCAAATGGTTCAAGTGGATCATGACATGAGCCATCGTGTCGATATTATCCGTTCGGGGTCCCGTAATGATTACCAGGCTGAGACATCTTTACGAACATGTATTGTGGCATCTGGCAAGCTAAGAGTCACCGTGGACAATGTGCCGTTTCTTTTGGGGCCCAATGGGATGTTCAAAGTAAGGCCAGGCGTGGAGTTTTGGGTGGAAAATCGGTTGTATACCGATGCTTATTTGCATATAACAGCATGGTCCGAGTACCATTAAAGCATTTTACTACATAATACGTAAAACCATATTTTTAGCAAGTATTTCAATCGCTTGGAATATAATGCCATACCGTGAAAAATAATATGTCACCTACCTCCGTATCTACGCCAGTGTAATAACGGTGTGGCATGGCGCTTAGAAAGCGACCACACAAAATTTGAGAGCATTATAGCCAGCTCTTCTCATCCATTAACTTCGAAGAGGTTTCATGCTGCTTTTCTCATTTAATACTGAACAGCTCCAAAATGTTTGATCAATTACGCCACTTATCCTTTCATCATTCTCACATTCACGATCTTCTTCATAAGCATAGAAAGCGGTTCGAAAAGGTCAACTCGTTGACAACAGCGGACCTACAAAACACGCCTCCGAATCTCCTTTAAAAAGTGATAGAGAGAAAGTCCCTAAAGCTACTCAGGTCCCTGTCAAGGGAGGTGAGCCTCTTGTTGTGAAAAATGCCGAACCCCATCCCGCTTTGAGGGGGAAGAGCAGCAAAGACCCCACTCTTCTAAATAATCGCCAAAAAAATAAGATCAACACACAAAAGCTAGAAAAGCTATATTCAAGGAAAATTTTCATAATACGCTGTGTTTTACTGACTCTTCCCCTCGAGATTCTTGATAATATTATTGTCTATCTTGATTTGCGAGATGTAGAGGCCTTGGCTAAGTGTTGCCATAAGCTAGAAGATGCAGCTAAATTTACATATGGTGCAACTGATGGTTCAAGGTTTGAAATGGACTCAAAATACAACCCAAATGTAAACAAAATTTTACATATGGACATTGAAAACAAGAGGCGCCTCTATGTTACATCAAACATGTATTCTGAAGAAGAATTTGATAGAATCACAGAGCATCTTGTCAATTTATCTACGGGTATAACTTAGTCTAAAGCTACCATCATCGGGGAAGTACAAAAGGCAATAGACATTTATCCCGTAATATCTATCTAAATCTTCCCTTCAACAAAGAAAGGCTGATCTCGGCGAGACGACCTCTGGACACATAATGAATGGGTATTATACTGATCTTTCCACAGAAAAAAAGCAATGGCCATTAGAAGCAAGTACGAACATTTTCTTTATAAAAAAGAGGCGCTGTAACATTTCTTTCATTGTACACGCGCATCTTCATGAGAAGGCACAGGATGGGAGGGATCTAAAGCAATCATTGGTTAAAGTATAATGGCGTAAAGTCATTTTGGTTAGAAATTATCATTTTATTAAAATGGTGAATCAATGTGTATGTATTATATCTATGCAAAGCTCTTTGAGTAAGGTGTATATGTGAAATAAACGTTGGAAGAAGCTTCTAGAAGAATTTTTCTGGTCCATTTTGATAGGGTTTCCCCGAGCTCCGGGTAAGGCTAGCCTGCGAAGAATACATGGAGGTAGCATCTTGTGGAATGGAGGAAGATTCAAGCTCCTTGATCTCATCGTCATTATCGTTATGCGATGGGAGTTCTTGCGCTAATGGATGCATGTCTCCGCCGACTGGTTTTTTGGATGCACCCGCTGCCACTGCACAAGGCAGCTCTCTGGGGTGTGAAAGAGGTGTGTTCATTGGTATTTCGGGGATAGTGCTGCACTCAGGAGCGTCATATTCGTTGTGGTACGGAGTTGCGTCAAAGCTAGGAGGTGATTCCCCTTTAGACTCTGGATCGAAGCCACCATCGAGTGCAAGTTGTCGGGCAGTTTCCTCTGCACGACGCTTCGATCTCCATAAGTAGTAAAAGATGTTGCCAATGATGAATGCAAAGGCAATAGCACCAACAGAGATACCAGCAACGGCTCCGGTGGATAAATGGACGGACGCGCTGGAGGCATTTGATGGCTGTGGCACCGCTGTAACAGTTTCCACAATTGTACCTTGAGGTATGGCTCCTAGGCCACTCATGGTCGGAAAAGAGCTGCTCATAGATGTCTCGCCTATGGAAGTCTTACTCTCTGCGGGCTTGCTCCCGGTAGCCTTATTCTGCGTAGCTTTATTCTCTGTGGTCTTGCTGTCGGTGGTTGATTGCGACCTTGATGGGTGACTAGTCGATGAAGGCTTGGAAGAGGATGACGTTGTGGCTACCGATGGTGACGAATGTGTTGAAGGGGTGGCTTTTGCGTCCAGGTTACTGGGATCAAATGAATATCCATCGGCTGTGGGACTCGCGCTGACCAATACAGAGTATTTGGATTCGAGGAGATTGTTTGGTATTTGCGTGAGCGGATTGATCTTTTTATTCCAGCAGACACTGATTTGCTTGTCTTGGCCAGTGCACTCCTCTGTGTCCTTTGAGCAACACCACTCGTATTGTAGCCCGTAGGAGCAGGTAAATGTTGACCCATCATTTTCGCAATTGGTATTGAATTTCCAGCAAGGACTATCATTTGTGCAGCAGTACACAATATTCGTGGCAGGGTCCTTTGCGCATGCTGCCGGTGGCACACACACATTGATATCGCATTCTGTATTACTTTCGTTCGCTGCAAAGACGAATTGCTCCATATCTTTTTTATCACTTTGGATGGGAGAAATGAAGGAAAAAAAAAGGAAAGATGAAGAATTTAATAGGAGGAAAGGAAGAGAATAAAAGAAAAGCTAGCGTCAAGGTTGCATTGACGATTCTAAAGGTGCCCCCCATGCCTTGTCTGATTTGTAACGAGATTGCCATGTTTTTTTTCCAGTGCATTTTCTCTTTTGGGTGATTTAGGGAACCTTGCAACATGACCACCACTAGCATTGTTGGCAAAGAGCTTCCCTCCTGATGGAAGTGTATGCACAAGTTTGAAATGCATTGCCACTTTTTTCTCTTTAATTTACCTAGGTAATACCTATTTGCCCCAACGATCTATTTTAGAATTTACATTGTGCAGAGTGGATGTGGCATTATCGTGACAGCTTGTTTCTTTGCAACACAATGATCTTCGGAGACTTGTTCAACCTGGCGCGACGGTTATTGTAAGTGGAAGAACACTATGCGTGTATCGGAATCTACCTAGTCAAAAAGCAGCTAAGTCGCCAAAAATAAAAGCGAGACGATGTTTGAAGAAGGCGACTGTTGAGCTGTCTACATGTGAAAAAGATAGCGATGAACATAGGCGCTAGTATGATCTTAATGGGAAAGCTGCATCATTCTCACCCAACATGAAGATGAAACGGAAGGACGGACATCTTTACGAAGAGGCACAGGATGGAAAGACACTTTTGAGGGTCTCTATATCTTGTATTCATTAGTTAGAAATATATTGGTGAAAAGTCATTTAGATTAAAATTATCATTGCATTGAAATGGTGCATCAATGTAAAAGCATGCAAAGCATGGCATCTATGTGAAGTGAACATGGTTAAAAGCGTCTAAAAGAATTTTTCGGGTCCATCTTGATGGGATTTCCCTGAGCTTCGGGCGAGGCTAGTCGGCGAAGAATTCATGGAGATTGTATCTTGTGGATTGGTGAAAGATTCAAGCTCCTTGATCTCATCGTCATCATCGTTATGCGATGGAAGTTCTTGCACAAATGGATACAAATCTCCACCGACTGGCTCTTTGGGTGCACCAGCTACTAGTGCGCCCGGCAGCTCCCTAGGATGTGAAAGAGGTGTGTTCATTGGTATTTCGGGGATCGTGCTACACTCAGGAGCATCATATTCGTTGTGGTAGGGAGCTGCGTCAAAGCTAGGAGGGGGCCCCGCTTTGGACTCTGTGTCAAAACCACCTTCGAGAGAAAGCTGCCTGGCGGTCTCTTCTGCACGACGCTTTGATCGCCACAAATAGTAAAATATGTTGCCAATGATGAATGCAAAGGCAATAGCACCAACTGAGATACCAGCAACGGCTCCGGTGGATAAATGGACGGACGCGCTGGAGGCATTTGATGGCTGTGGCACGGCTGTAACAGTTTGCAGAATTGTGCCCTGTGGTATGTTTCCTAGGCCACTCATAGTCGGAAAAGAGCTGCTCATGGACGTGTCGCTCATTGTAGTCTTACTCCCTGGAGCTTTACTCTTTGTAACTTTACTCTCTGTAGTTTTGCTCATGATGGTCGATTGCGACCTTGATGAGTGACTGGTTGATGATGGCTTGGAAGAGGATGACGTTATGGCTACCGATGGTGATGAGTGTGTTGAAGGAGTGACTGCTGCGTCCAGGTTGTTGGGGTCAAACGACCATCCATTGGCTGTAGGACTTGCACTCACTAGTGCAGAATATTTAGATTCGAGGAGACTGGTTGGTATATTCAAGATTGGATTGTCATTTTTGTTCCAACAGATATTGATTTGGTGATCAAGACCGGTGCACTGCTCCGTCTCTTTTGAACAACACCACTCGTACTGTAGCCCATAGGAGCAAGTAATTGATTCGCTAGCATCTCCGCAATCACTGTTGAATTTCCAGCATGGAGTATTGTCATTACAGCAGTAGACTACACCTGTGGCCGAATCTTTTGCGCATGCTGCTGGCGGTGGACATACATTGATATCGCACTGCGTATTCGTTGTGTTTGCTGCGAAGACGAACTGTTCCATATTTTTTGTTGCTTTGAATGGAAGAAATGAAAACGTTTTAATATGAAGGTGAAAAGGTAAAGAATTCAATGGGGAGAGTGGTAGAAAATAAAAAAAAAGCGAACAGCGTCAAGGTTACATTGATAAGTTCAACGTCAAGGATGGGCCTCATTGCCTTGTTCAATTTGTAAAAAAGACCAGCATTTTTTCTATTAGTGCCTTTTCTCTTCTGTTGATTTGGGGGTCCTTGGCCATCACCAGCGTTGGTGGGAAGGATCTTCCCTTCTGATGGGCGAGTGAATGCATTGACATTTTTCTTTTGATCTACATAATTTACAATCAGTTTCAACGACGATTTGAATGCAAACACAGCGTGGATTGAGCCCAAAACCCCCCAAAAGACTGCAATTATCGTGACAGCTCAACAACGCAATGATCTTCGGAAACTTGCCAACTTGGCGCGACAGTTTTATTTAAGTGGAACAGCGCTATGCATGTAAACCTAAATCTGGCCATGTAAGCGGTACAAGTGCCAAAAATAAACAAAGACAACCCAATGAAGACAGGAAAAAAGAAATTACATATGCGCATTAAATGCATCCTGCAGCGTTAAAAAAAGAACATTTATGGGGCCGCTATGACCATGCGTCCGGACATTTTATGGGCATGATTATCACCAACGCGGTCTTCTTGGCCATCGAAGCTGATAGGAAGTGCAGATCCTTGAAGGGGGATTGTTTTGCACGATGTATATGTATGTAGTTTGTTGGCTTTGTTGGACATTCACCTTGTAATTACATGGATGTTGGAGACATCACGTTTTCTTTCCAGTTATGTAATAACAGCCTTGGCCTGGCTGCACACGCCACTCCTTTTCCAAGGCACGCCCCACGCAGCCATAGAGCCTTGAAAACCCCTGGGCACTGTGGTTTCCCACGCCTGTGATAATTTGCAGCGGTGCATCCCGGGCCTTGCGCGGGCGATCTTCGCCGAGATCCAGCCACCAGCGCCTCGTCCTTTCCAGAGCAATGCGTACACCGTCCTCCACGGCCACAAAATGTAAATCCACCGTGCCAGCCTTGCTCTGCTTTCCTACGAGATCGTCTGCCGCCTGGCTGCGCAACAGCCGGGCCTGGGACGCCTGGTTGTGGCCACGCTCGGCATAAACAATGGCCGCTTGCCGAAACAGGGGGTCGGAGCGGCCCCGACGCGCCGCCGACGCCGCTAGTGCAAAGGAATGGCTGCAGGCATCGCGTGTCTGCTGCAGAGACAAGCCTGGAGCCCCAGGAGCGTCGCAGACGGCCTGGACAGGCGGTGCTTCGACGGTGTCCGTGGGAGGCATGGGTGTGTATGCAATGGGTACGGTAGTCTTTCCTTTTTGTTTCCGTCTCTTTCGCTTGACTTGCTCAAATGGCCGGGGCTGGAAAAGGACATCAATGTCCCCTACAGACGCCCCCTCAGCCTGAAGTGTCTGCAGGTTTAAAAGGATCTCCGAGGCCTTTTCCGTGTCATCGTCGGCGTCACAGAGCGCCCTCTGCACGTCGTCGAGGCTGAGATCAGGGAACATTGCCTGCAGCTCCGTCTCGACGTCCACAGGCGACGAAACAGACGTCACAGCGCTCCATTCGTCCATTGTTTGGGACGCTGATTGGGACTCCCATGACGCTTCTGCGGGGCCGCCAGGGGAAAACAAAGACCGCTCTTCCTCTCCCACGTTGCTCGTGAGCTCGATAATCATCGCACGGGCCTTTTCATAGTCGTTCTCGTCAAGAAAAAGCCCAATCAATGACTCGTCAATTACATCGCCAAACTCGGCCTTTTCATCAGCTGCGCATCCTTTTTCAAGGGCTGCATCTTACCATGAGGCTCGAGTAGCTTGTGCCCTTTTGCGCATCTGTGTTTCCCTTCATAATCTCTCGTTTCTCCCCTGTACATTTTCGTATGTTGCTTGTGCTAAAGAACATTCGTGGGCCCCCGCAAAGACGTGAAGCTTAAATAAGCACGGGCGTGTGCGCGAGGTACACACACAGGTACCTTGAGCAATGAGCAGTGAAGAATCTTCAGACGAATTTCGTTTGCATCACGAACATCAGGCCAGAATGAAGGAGTCACAAAAAGTTCTGTCAACAGAGATGGCTCTATTTGTCTACGGATATATCTCTATGGTATTCAAGATGGAATCTGAGTTTCTCGGTGACCAAGGCCCCTCAGGAACTGTCTATCCTCGTTCTATTCTGCATCGTCTCTTGGCCACCCGGCATGAGAATGGCGACTTCATGGCTTACCATGAAAAAGTAACTCCCTGACGGAGAATTTGAGGGCCGCTGTGCTTGCGGTAGGACCACATCACCGTCGCACCTCAAGGCACAACCCTGGCTGCTGGGATAGACACGACCAGCTGCTTCAGCTCTTTCTCTTCCTCGTCTGGTACGACCTGCCCCTCAGCTTGACGTAGTTCTTGAGGGGTAAGTGGCTTGAGATCCTAAGTTGCGTGACCTCGGCGAGGCTAAAACGTTTTATCATTGGATATAACAAGGGATCGAGAGAAAAAGAAAATTTACCTATCACAGGAGACGTTTGCTGATAGGATCATTGATAAATCTGGGTACAAGGACCTACGCTGCCTCAACTCCCTTCCCGTCCGATTTCAGCCTTCCGTCGTCTTGGGAGGTTGATGAGTCCTTGAAGAAGGACTACCTTAGCTAGACTGGATCTCTCAACTATTTGACCACGTGGACTCGTGGTGATATGGTGTATACAGTGAGCAGATTGGCGGAAGGCAGCAAAGGCTCTTCGCAGCAGTACTGGGATCTATTGAAGCACCTCTTTAGATATTCGAAGGCAACAAAACACTACAAGCTTACAATTGGTGGTGCGAAGCACATCGACATTCCGAGTCTTGGGCTCAGAGCTTACAGTGATGCAAGCTTTGCGGATATGTTTCCGAGTCGCAGATCTACAGGTGGTTATATTATTTTCGTGGGCGACACCCCAATCTTGTGGAAGACAAAGAAGCAGTCCTTAGTTACATTGAGCACTACAGAGGCAGAGTTTGTGAATCTGCCACCGACAGGGCGCATGCTCCTGTGGGCTCAGACACTTCTCAAAGATTTCGGTTATGATGAGAAGATCCCCCCTCCGATTTTATTTACAGACAGCCAGAACGCTCTTGAGCATGTACCTCAATCCTCAAGTCAAAGCAAGAACTCGTCATATTGATGTTCCATACAAATGGATTATCGAGCGGGTTCAGAGAAAGGACATTGGAGTGGAGCACATTGGCACGAACGATATGCCTGCCGATGGTTTTACAAAGCTTTTGGGAAAGCTCAAGCACCGAAGTTTCGTCAAAGCTCTCAATTTGAAGACAGATCAACTTCACAAAGTTCGTTGTTTGAAGGGCAGTGTTGAGGATACAGCGTAATCCCCACTAAAAACCCAGACGTCCACTAATCCAGCCCATTATCCCCAAATATCAAGACCCAATCAATATCCATCCAAGCCCACAACGAAGAAGTGCTAGCTAGCATAGCGAAAAAATCAACGCCAACAAGAGGTTGCCCGGGCTATAAAACCCGGCCACCAAAGAGCAGCGCAAACGTTAGGTCCACGTACAAACACGGCATTCGTAGAGAGAATAAAGAGGCGTAACAGATACGGCACAACCATGAGGCTAATTAGTACCGTCGAGCGTTCGAAAAGAATAATTTTTCATTTTCATGAGCATAAATCTGCACGAGTAGGGGGCGAAGATTGGATAAAAGCTTAAATTGGAATTAATCATTTTATTCTCAATATGTACATCTGTTATTATTTTACATTTTATTGGTAGAAGCTGTGCACCAAATCGAGTTAGTACTCGGCGCTTAGAATAGTTTGATCCATCAAGAACACAAAGGCGAACCACTGGTGTGCTAAAGTTATCAATGGCTGGGAGGAGGAAGAAGAAGAAGAAGAAGAGGAAGTCCTTTTTAAATTCAACAACATTCGACGAGCTGCTTCCCGAGTTTTGTATAAAAATAAAAGGAGAGGCTGATATTATCAGGACCATATCCGCTTTTGATGGATTGCGGCTTCTCGGAGCCGCGATGCTGATGCGGCAAAGAAGGATGATGGATCGCCAACGACTTGAAGGAAATACATAATTTTACGAGCCTTTTGGCACCGTGATAAGATTTTGATAACGGTGATAAAAGACAGGGAAAGTCTTTGGTGATGAAATGGCGGCAAAAAAAGGAGGAGGGCGACCAAGGGCATGAAACTGCTAGCAAAAAAATATACTTTGAAAACTCTTTACCATGACCGGAGTTTTTGGACGCAAAAAGACGTGCTCACCGCCGTTCCCATGACTCTCCGAAGCTGAAGTTTTGCCATTTGATGGATCTCAGCGCAGTTTTTATTTACAGAATGTGTACGGGTACCTAGGTACATACTCAATACAAAACTTCCTAATTGATGAAATCGGTTAAAAATCGACCCCAGTTCATGCTTTTGCGAGGATTCCATGGTACAATGCATGTACTATAATGCCTCTCAAGACATATGCATGAAGAGGTAGTATTTGTCAGATGTGGCAAATGCCCCTGAGCCTTGGCATTGCGTGTTTTTAACTGAACGGAAGTATGGGGTTTTCAACAGGACTCCGGTTGGGCTTTTCGTTGAAGACTCCGGAAGACTTGCATGGAGGACAAAAAATAAAGAGCTGTCCCTAGCGTTGCGGGTCCAAGGATTTTTTCTTTCGGCCAAAAGGTTGATAAAGGCTATAAATATCAGCTGAAGCATGAGTGCCATTCTTCGAAGTAAATGCACAGAAAAAAAAATCAGAGCCGAGTTTTCCCCTCTTTGTAAGAATGGGGCCTATCGTCGTCAACGGAGCAAATGCTGGCCTCGGCAAAAATTTGGTGGTTTGATCCTCCCACCAAAAAAGAAATTTATATGATCGTGACAAAAATTCACCTTGTATTGCCCCTCTGACCACGTTAACCCTGTCTCAGGTGGCATTTTCACTCCATCCGTTCAAACTCAGATCCACCCCTGGAGCGTACTGATGCGAAACGGTTCTCCAGAGCCCAGCAATCATCATGATGACGTTGATAATAATTTCGAAGATGTGTGCAATACATATTTTTCTCTCAACATCTTGACACAACCCATCACAATTTTCTGCCACTTGTTAACGCCAGAAAGTGCATTTTTTCCAATCAGAAATCTAAATTGTAACCGAAGCTAACCCATTTTGTCTCAGGGGTTTTAGGCTTGCTCCCATACGCTCTGTATTAGTTCGATCGGGAAACGGTCCTCAAAAGGGAAAAAAGACAATGACAATTTTTTCACCATTGCTCCTATTCATAGAAGCTTCACACCTGCAGCCCTTCTTTTTTCATATTGCAACACTGTGTTGAAAAGTGTAAATTTACGAAGAAATGGACTTATTTGTATCCCCATCTCACCGATATGAGTCTGCACTTTCTTCTTGTTGTCGTTTTCTTGAACTCTTTCTCTGAAAACCCAAAATGGAGGACTTCTTTTTTGGATCGAACAATACCTGGTCGGAATGCGATGTCAGTGTGTGTCCACCACCTTCGGCATGTGCAAAAGATTCCGGTACAGGTGTGGTCTACTGCTGTACGCTTGATGGCCCGTGTTGGAGATATAATACAAACTGTCAGACTGATGGCAGCACGCTTTCTTGCTCGCTGGGATTACAGTATCAGTGGTGCTGCACGAAAGATGAAGAGTGCACCAAGGCCGATGGTATCATCAATGTTTGCATTGATACCAATGAAAATCCTCTCACGGCCATTCCCCAGGAAAAGCTTGAATCCAAGTATAGTGCCATGGTCAGTGCCAACCCTACCAACACAGGGTGGTCTTTTGATCCAACCAACTTGGCGTCCAACGTGCCGTATGTGCCTTCGAGCTCCTTAACGACTTCCGGAAAGACGGCATCGCTGCCAAAGAAGTCATCGTCCCCGACGCCAGCATCTTCTGCTTCGTCGAGCGCATCTCGGCCAAAGGATTCCAATAGCCAGGCGTCAAAAACAACACCCGCATCCAAGGCGGCGGCCTCGGACAAAAGCACGCATGATTCATCCTCAAGCAAGGACGCTATGCAAACGTTGCCATCTGCATCCCTCCCTAGCGGAAGCAAGGCTTCGTCTATAAGTTCGAGTACCCCGAGTGTAGGTGCACCGGCTGCATCCTTCCACTTATCCACGGGTGCCACCATTGGCATTGCGGTTGGTGTGATTGCATTTGCGTTTATTATTGGCAATGTCATTTATTATTTATGGAGATCGAAGCGTCGTGCGGAGGCGGCTATGAAGAGACGTGAGTTGGACGATGATTCCCAGTTCGAGTTCAAGCCTGCGCCTTCTGTGACCCCCGTTTCGATGAATGAGACATCCCCCATGGATAGATATTTGCAACAGACGACAGCGACAGCAACAGCGACAGCGACGCCCCCTTTTCCCGATGAAGTTATGGTTCCCCCTAGCACATTTGCTTCCAATTCATCCGTGCCAAAGCCCTATTCGACAACCAGTGAGCTTCCTGTGATGACGCCAGTTCATGGATATGGCCAGCCGGTTGCAAGAATGGAACTCGGGACACAATCGAGAGCATTGGAACTACCTTCGGATCAGTACAGAGAGACTCAAGTGGGTGAGTTGGAATCGTACCCTCCTCGGCATGACGCCACCTCGGTGCATTCTTCACATAGCCATGGGCAGTCTTCGCAAACTGCTTCACACAATGGACCCGAGAAATTCTACTAGGCTGGGGTCTGTCAATTGAAGTAACCAATGACATTTTTACTTTATTATTTTTTATTGTTTTATTCTTTATATACCAACCTTTTTGAAGACCAAATTCTTACATTAAAATATATCATCTTATTAATGCAAAAATTTACTGCATTGCCATCATTTATTGTTGTTTAAACCAGTCCGAAGATGTCAGTTTTGATTCCTCATACTGCAACCTCAATGGCGGGTACAAAATAACTGGGGCATCATATACAGCGATCGGATCAGCCCTCCGACTCTAATCCGACTTATCTCGTTCACGATCGTGATGAATGAGGCCCTTGAGCATGATGGGAATAAGTCTTACTCCAGAGTGAACATATCGATAGGATGCCAACAAATAGTCTTTGTTGAGAATAATGTGGGAAAAAAACGGCACCATGAAGAGAAGGGTTGACATCGCCACGAAGTGTAAAGGGACTTGTACGTTACGTACCTACCTTTGAATGGAAATAGTCCTTTTGTAGATTCATTGCCCGTAGATATAAAGCAAAAGGCCCCCCACCATTTGACTTTTTTTTAATCACGCATAGTCATGAGCAAAGTCATAATTGTTACCGGAGCGAGCAGGGGCATAGGCCTAGCCATTGCACGGATTCTTCTCAAGGAGAAGAACAGGGTTGTTTTGGTGGCTCGTTCTGCCGAGCCTATGGCTGCTCTTCAGTCTGAATTTCCGGACGAGGTGGCCTACTTTACGGCGGATGCCTCCGATTTTGAAGCCCCCAAAAAGGTTGTTGAGCTGGCATTGTCTCGGTTTGGACAGCTGGATGGTGTTGTGATTAACCATGGCACGATCCAGCCCATGGCGAAACTGGAAAATGCCAAGATGGAAGACTGGAAGACGGTGTTTGATGTCAACCTGTTTAGTGCGCTTTCCTTCATCCAAGCCTCCCTGGTGGAGCTGCGGAAGACCAAGGGCCGTGTGATCCTGACATCTTCTGGCGCGGCGCTCTTTGGAATAACAAGCTGGGGTGCCTACGGCGCCTCCAAAGCCGCAGCCAACTCGCTGATACAGCACTTGATGGCAGAAGAGCCGGATATTGTTGCCGTGGCTGTGGGGCCTGGCCGAGTGGATACGGGCATGCAAAAGGATATCCGAGAGGCCGGACAGAGCGTGATGGCGCCTGCACAGCTGAGCAGCTTTGTGGAGGCCCATGAGACGGGCATTCTCTTGCGTCCTGAACAGCCTGGCACAGTGATTGCAAACCTTGTGTTGCGAGGCACAAAGGATCTGACGAAGCAGTACTACGAGTATGTTTTTATTCTTTTATTGGGACTCTGCTAACAATTACAGTTGGAAGGATGAAGACCTGAAAAGCTATCGAGAGTGATGTTGGATACATACCGGGGTACATAGAACTAATATTATTCTTGAAAAAAAATAAGAAACAAAAGTAGAGGCAACCAACGCCAACATTGGCCATGCTGGAAAACCTGTGCAAGCTGCCGTTGTCGACAGACGTCTTTTCCCTGACGCTGCACCCTACGGAGCCGCTGTTGACGGTAGGCCTCGCGAGTGGACGTGTAGAGTGCTATCGTCTGCCAGCAGAAGGCGAGAAATGCGAGCCCAGAGGCCAGATTAAAGGTGGAAA
Organism: Chrysosphaeria jannelii; assembly: GCA_020002325.1. Classification (NCBI taxonomy): domain Eukaryota; kingdom Fungi; phylum Ascomycota; class Sordariomycetes; order Ophiostomatales; family Ophiostomataceae; genus Chrysosphaeria; species Chrysosphaeria jannelii. Next base: position 63,161 of record JAGKRY010000008.1, read on the forward strand.
ACTATGTGTCATTGCGCACGTATGGTCGACGAAGCGGCATAAGCAAAGCTGCCGCGCGCTGGTGACGAGCGAGGACGGAAAGCACGCATATTCGGCGGGTGCAGATGGCATTGTCAAGCATTTTGATCCGTTGACGGGAAAAGTACGGTCCAAGTTTGCCCTGCCGCTGCAACGGGACGAGGTTGATGCGCCTGTGACGATGCAGGCACTGTCGCGACAGACCATGCTGCTGGCGACGGACCACGGATTCCTGTATGTGTTTTCCATTAACAACGACGGCAGCATTGAGCCCAAGGCTGTGCGGACGCACCGGCCACACGGAGACTATGTGACGGCAATTGTGACACTGCCGCCGTCGTCGGAGAGCACATCGGGCCAGGCAAAGCAGTGGGTTAGCACGGGCGGAAGCACACTGGCTGTGGCGGATGTACGAGCAGGCATTGTGGCACAGTCTGAGGACCAGGGCGACGAGCTGCTATGCGCTGCGTTAATTCCCCACGGACTGGGGCCCAAGGGATTGCGGTCAAACCCCGTTGCTGTTGTGGGGACGGGCGAGGGCGTGCTGACGTTTTGGGACAAGGGCGCGTGGGACGACCAGCAGGATAGAATGTACGTGTCGGAGGCACGGGGAAAGGAGGCGGAGAGCTGTGATTGCATTGTACGGGTGCCGGAGACGGCCGGATGGGGACACGGATGGAGCAATGGACAGACAGTGGCTGTGGGGACCGGAGACGGACGGGTGACCGTGATTGACTTGCGACGACGCAAAATTGGACAGACGCTAGTGCACGACGAGACGGAGGGCGTGACAGCAGTGGGACTGGACTGTTTTGGACGGCTATGCTCGGCCGGAGGCCGGATGGTATGTGTGTGGGCAGAGAGTGGGGGTGGTGGTGATGGGGACGGAGACGATGAGAGCGGGGACAGTGCGGGGGAAGGGGAAGGGCATGGGGACGGTGAGGGGGTAGGGGAGAGCGGGGATGAGGAGATGGGGATGGGGATGGGGAAGGGCGGCAAGGACAAGAAAGGCAAGAAGGGCAAGAAGGGCAAGAAGCGAGGGCAGGAGCAGATGTCGTTTCCAGGACTAGACTAGCCGTTTCGGTAATTGTGTAGGAAAGATGTGCAGCTTATGCTATCCGGAGATAAGATATGGTAAGGCCGGTGGTGACATAATCGCAGGCACCATGTGGACTGACGGGGTGGGCGCATTGGAAAGAGCAAACATGCCGTCACCAGCATCGACACCGTCAGACGCGCGATCGCCAGAGGAGCAGTTCCGGGTGGTACGGAAGCGCAACAGGGTGCCACTGAGCTGCTATCCATGCCGGTCCAAAAAGTAGGTTGATAATGAAAGAAATAGAAGAGAAAAACGAAGAAAAGAAAGAAAGGACGGAAGAGAAAAGACTGACGACAGGCTTAAATGTGACCGCGGCCATCCGTGCAGCAACTGTGTGCGTAGAGATGGGCCGGGGACGTCTGCGTGCTCGTATGCGACGCCGTCGCGCAAAAAACCGGCGGGGTCACCGGCAGACATGCAGGGCCGCATTGACCGGCTGGAGAACCTCGTGCTGTCGCTGATGGGCAGCGAGCAGGGCTCCGTGGAGGGCCGGGCGTCCGGGCTGCCGACACCCGGCACAAGCACGACGGCAGCGGTGTCAGAGGGCGACGAGGCAGACGATTTGGCCGACTCGCTGGGGGTTCTCAAGGTGGATGCATCGCGGGGGAAATTGCTGTACATTGGGCGTGAGCACTGGCACTCGATCCTGTCCGAGGTCAGCGAGGTGCGCAACTACTTTAATACACACATGCGTGACCTGGAACGCAGCTACAAGCGTCTGGCGGAGAGCAAGCCTGCCATGGCCCGTGAAACACCCACGTTTTTGCGGGGCGCTCCACCGACCACAGAGGCTGATTTGCGGGCCGAGCTGCCGGAAAAGGCCACGGTGACAGAGCTCTGTGGACGGTACTTCAACTCCATGGACCATGCGGTCAACATCATCCACACTCCGACGTTCCAGACACAGCTCAATGACCATTGGCAGGACCCGTCGTCCACACCGCTCATGTGGCTGGCCCTGCTCTACGCTGTCATGTGTCTGGCCATGCTGTCGTACGAAAAGGTGGGCGACGCGCCTGCTGCCTGGGCTGGTCGCACGGCTGAGCTGGCTGCCGTCTTTCGCACACGCACGGTGCAGTGTCTTGTGACGGCTGACTACACGCGGCCGACGGAGAACGTGGTGGAAACCATGATTCTCTATCTCTTTGGCGAGTACTCGACGCGCTGGGACGCCGACCTGAGCCTGTGGCTCATTGGCGGCACCATTTCGCGGCTGGCCATGCGCATGGGCTACCACCGCGACCCCAAGTGGTTCCCGTCGCTGACGCCCTTCCAGGGCGAGATGCGTCGGCGGACGTGGGCCCTTGTGCGCATCCTGGACATTATCTTCTCCCACCAGGTGTCGCTGCCGTCCATGTTGCGTGATTGCGACACCGACACGGAATTTCCACGCAACCTGTTCGACGAGGACTTCAACTCGGCCTCGTTTGAGCTGCCGCCCTCTCGTCCGTTTTCCGAGCTGACCCCCATGACCTACATGGTTTCCAAGCTGGAGCTGTGTCTGCTGCTCGGCTCCATCCTGCAGAGCATCTCGCGTGTCCTCAAGCCCCCCTCCTACGAGGACATTCTGCAGCTCGACGCCCGTCTTGTTGCCACCATGGAAAAGGTCCCTGATGTGCTCAAGATGCAGCCACTGCGGCCAGAGGAGCCCCTCTCGCTCGTGACGGCCCGCTTCAACATTGACGTGCTCTACCAAAAGATTGTGTGCCTCCTGCACCGCAAATTCATGTCGAGGGCCCGCCACAACCCCCGCTACAACCACTCGCGGACGCGTGCCATCACGGCGTCCATGAAGGCCCTCGACAACCTGCACACCCTCCACCGCGAGTCGCAGCCAGACGGTCTTTTGCGCAGCATTCGCTGGTACGTGTCCTCGGTGGCGACGCGCGATTTCCTGCTGCCGTCGATGCTGATTGCCCTCGAGCTGCGCAACGACATCCAGGACCCCTTCTGGTCCCGCGAGGAGCGGGCCAAGATGATTCGCTCGCTAGAACACACGCGTGAGATTTGGCGGCCGCTGGGTGACGGGTCTTTGGATGCCTACAAGGCCTTCAAGGTCATTGACATTGTGCTGCAGAAGCTCGCCGAAGTGTCGGAGGCGTCCCCGCCGTCTGTGACCATGGCCATGACGACACTAGGGCCAGCGCCCCCACTGCCTACCAGTATACCAACGGGTGTGGCGACAAATATGGCAGCCAGCATGTCGACAGCTATGCCACCGATGCCAGACCTTTCGCCAAACATGCCGGACCTGTCGAATCTGGCGTCGACTAGCTCCATGCCCAGCTTCGACTTTTTGTCGCAGACAGACCCGTCTGCTGGCTTCCAGCCACTATCCAACGACATGTCCTCGACAATGGGCGGCTTTGGCATGCTGAATGGGGACTTCAACTTTAGCGACTTCAATTGGGATGCCCTCCAGTCGTTTACAGAGACGGCCCCCATCGAGTCCGAGTCGTCGTATTTTGGTGCCTCCATGATTCCCTCACAGCCCGTCCAAGAGGCCGATGCGTCGCTTACCTTTGACACGGCAAAAAGCACATAATCTCTTGTATGTACATAGAAATAGACGTCTCTCCACAGGCATAAGCTTGCGTCGCAGGTGCCTAGGCAGATATGCTTCCCTGCTGCATTCCCTTCTCCCCAAGGACGGCTTATGGTGAGATGATGACCAATTGTATTTATCAAGGCTGAAGCTGCGTCTGTTCTCTCTTTTGTTTCCTTTGCCTTTTGACACCATGGATTCCCATGAGCTGCCGACGCCTGGTCTGGCTTCTCCCATCCACTTCGCCATGGATGGGCCCAAGACAGCCATGGTACAGCCTGCCCGGCCGTCGCTAGTGGCCAGCGTCGTCATGTCGGGTCTCGAATCATTCGTCTACGGCGGCCATACGACGGTCGAGGACATTAATGCGTTGGTGAAGAACTGTCCGAACCTCAGAAGACTGCAGATTGTAGGCCGTCCCGGGCGCCCCCTGTCGACGGCCTCTGGCCTTGTCCTGGACCGCCTCGAGTGGATGAGTTTTAGCCAGTGCGACTTCATGACGGACCAAGTCTTGATGGCAACAGCTCGCTGTTTTCCCATTGTCGGGGGAAGACCCGTCTGTTTTGCCAAGGCCCTCTTTCTCGACCGGCTCAAAGACATTACGGACCGTGGCCTCGACGCTCTTGGCAAGTGCTATTTCCCCTTTTTGACGACGCTGCAGGTCTCCCACTGCCATGGCGTTGGCGGCGAGACACTCCCCGAACTTGTGGCGCATATGCCAGCCTTGCAGTTTGTTCGCTTTGCCGGAATGGAGGGCGTCGACAATGCGACATTTGTACGCGTGGCCATGGCGCTGGGCGAGGCCAGTCCGTGGCTACGACAAGTGTGCTTGACGGGCTGTGTACAGGCCCGCGACGAGGCCGTGGTGGCGCTGGTGACGTACTGTCCGCGTCTCGAGTGTGTGTATGCCGATGGCACGGGCATGACATGGGAGGCCGTGGACTACGCGGCGCGGCAGCTGCGTATGCGGGCCACGGCCGAGACGCAGACGCCCGAGGTGGGCTTGCGACTGCGTGTGCCAACAGCACGGCCTGGTCTCTTTGCCGAGATTTGTGCCCGTACGCTCCAGGCCAATACGGGCTACTTTACCGTGGGCGATGGCAGCGGCGGTGTCTTATATCCACGCTATATTTTGCATGTCGACTGGGGCGAGGAGGACCGACGCACATTTGCCATGGCTGCCATGACACGGCTGCTCATGCACGGCTACGGCGTCTACCACAATCGACTGCTCAATGTGTGCAAGATGGCAGACGAGGGGGTCTTGGAAGCGCTACGGGCGCTGGGAAAGGATACACGGAGCTTTGATGGCGTTTCTGATGCTTTCGCTGAGGTGTTTTCCACGTTGCAAATGGTCCCCGATATGAATCCCATGTACGCATTTCCCCAACACCTTCTCTCCTAGGAGAGCCATCTCCTTGTTTATCCTCCTTCTTTGTTTCATTCTTGCTCGGTCTACATAGTTGTATTAATCAAAGAATTTACCTCCACACCGTTTACATGTATCCCCCAATACTACCCATCGTAATGCCACCGCCTCGTCTTCATCAAGATCCCCCGAAAACATGGCCAGCAACGCCTCCATCCGCAACGTCCGCGTCCCGCACACTCCACACGCATGTGACACATTCGGCTCCATAATCGCCAGCCCTGTCGCACTGCACCGGTCAAACTGATGGCCCGGTGTCCCCTGGCACACACTCCGTACCCGGTCCCGTGCCACAACCGCACTCCCGCAAATGGCACACGACGCCTCCTGCAGCCTCCGAAGCTTCGTTGCCAAGACCTCGGGCCACTCGCCGACGACAGGACGCTGGGCCATCACCAGCGTACCATTGCCGTACATGTATGTCCACATTCGCGCCTCCGTCGATGGCTGCGTCGGCACGATGAGCTGCACAGGCGGCACAGATGGCCTGGGTGGTATAGGAGGGAGACTCGAGGAGCCAACATCATCTTCCCATCCAAAAAAAATGCGACTTCGACGGGCCTGAGCCTGGCTCGACCGGCCGCCACTGGCTGCCAATGGGTGGTAATCCGTCACTAGCACAGCTGTCACGCCACGGCTCGCGGGCGAGGCACCCGCTGACTGTGCCAAGGCCCAGATACGAATCCGTGCTGGCTCGTTCGAGGCTGCCCCGCCCTCTGCCGCAACGAGAGACCCATGGCGGATGGCCAGGGATATATCATCCACCCACTGCGGCATGGCCTCGCGATAAGGGGTGTTGGTCACCAGCCAGTCATCCCGGACCGCCGTCGTGGACCATCGCACTAGCGTGTAGAAGGGCATATCTCCAGGGTTCTGTGGATGGGGCGGGTGGATCACGAGGCTGGCAATGGGGTTTGTGTGCCGTTCCCGGGGGGCTGGGACACTTCCAGAGCAGCCCTCCCGTCCAAAGACATGGGGTTCGATGGCCTGCAGAGGACTGGTATCTGACAGCACAACCTGGAACGTCTTGACGACAATGGGCGTGGCCACCATGGCACGAACAGTGCGGTATGGCGTTGACGTGTCTTCGCGATGCGTCTCCCAAACGCCTGCTTCGAAGCGGAGAAGGGCATCAGGCTGCAAAAAGACACAAAACGAGGCTACGTCCTGGCTATCAACGTGTGCCGAGACAGTTCCTTCATGGCAGCGAAGCGTCAGACGGCGGAATCCGACGTGGTGCTCCGCAAGATAGCCAAGGAGACAGGTCTGCGAGGAGGCATCGTTGACGAGCCACGAGCTAGCATGCACACCAGAGCCCGTGCTGTAGGAAAACGAATGGCCCAGCCCATGGGGGCCACTGCAGCCAGTACGGGCCACCTGTTGTATAGCCCACCGTGCATGGCCGCTGGGCGCCGTGACGTGCATCACAGCTAGCACCACGAGCTCATCGGCATCGGTGGTGTAGACGAGACAGGCACGGGGCGTCAAATGGGCAGAGGGCGAAAGAGAGACGCCATGGCCGTGCCAGGCGCCGGTCCAGCAAAACGACGTGATTCGGTCGTAGGACGGCATGGCTGGCACGGTGGCATTCCGTCCTACGGCCCATTGCACCTCCCATAGCGACGTGTCGTAGTTTTGCCGTCCGGAGCCAGGGGGTTTGGGGCCATTTGGGGCCTCGCCAAGAGCCTCGCCAAAGACGACCAACTGGCCATCTGTCTTGAGGACAGCCAAGACAGCACGCTGGTGGTGGCCCACGCCTATGGGGGACCATTCCACAGCAACAACAGAGCCAATTGTGCTCTTAGTCGACGACAAAAGATGCACGCGAGCATCCCTCTTGGCAGACGTCTCGTGGTCCACGGCAGAAGCCACCACGGCCCCCTGCGTCTCACGATAGATGTCATAGAGCCGCTGGTTGACGCGAGGCGACACTGGCGTCGTTCCAAGCGGGATCTGGCGGTCAAACGTCGAGAACTGGCCACGCGACTCTGTCTCGACGGTTTCGGCTGTTTCGGCGCTCAAAGGGTCGTCCAGGACGGTTACTTGCCTGTTAAGCGCCTCGAACGACTCGCCATCGTAGACAGGGACGCCATTCCCATTGGTGTCCAGCAGACGCGGCACGTAAACATGCACAGAGTCGTCGACGGCGACAGCGAGCTCAGCGTCCGGAGACCATGCAAGCGTGCGGAACGTCGTGGGCGTGGCGTCGACACCAAGAGGACGCAGCGGGAGGGGACGCAGCGGAGGGAAGCGGATGCGCTACCGTTAGCTTGTAGACCGCTGGGGACGGGAAACACACATGAGACGACATTTTGCCACGGGAAAACCCACTTTACGCGTCGACGCGTCGAGTCGAGTCGGGCTCGAGATGCTCGAGTCTTTATGTACCTCTAGATGTATCTATTGTATGTGTTCTATGGCCGTCCGATTTCATGAAAAGACAGCCTCCATAAGCGATCCGAGGCCCCAGAGAAGAGCACAGGCGGCGAGAGCGGACGTGCCGGCGGCTGTTGCCGTCCATGTTCGGGGAACCAGCTCCAGCGAGGGCCCGTCGGCCGTGGCATTTGGCTGCATTTCCGGCGCAACGCTGGACAGCAGGGGGGCCTCCTTCTGGCGGCGGAGGGTCCTGCTGAGGTTGGCCAGGCCCTCGAGGGCTGCCACAGACGACGAGTCGACCTCGACGTTCTGCACATTGCCGAAAAAGTCGGTCAGAAGACGGCCTCGCGCAGTTTCGGCACCCCCCGGGAAAAGATCGTACCGGACGCCAGCATTGGAGTGGATTTTGCTGACGTCGTACGAATCGAACAGCTCGCCGACGGTGCACTGACTGTTGAGGTCCGGCACGCGTGCCTCGAGAAACTCGAGGTTGTAGTACGTGTAGCGGTCGATGACGGCCACGCCCACGTCGTTGTCTGCGTGGTGCGAATACGACGACTGGTCGAGCTCGGACGAGCCGGTGGCGACAATGTTGGGCGAGTAGAGCCTGCTGTACATGGTGTTGGCCTGGCACGTGTCAATCATGAACAGGATTTCGTGGTAGCGGCGCTTTTCCCACATCTGCTCAAACGCGTCTGCGAGGTCCTGTGCGCCAATCTCCTCGGCGTCCTGGAACTTGAGGAACTCGTTGCCGCCGTGGCCCGTCATGTACACAAGGATGTTGCTCTTGTCGTCCGTCAGGAGACGCTTGCTGCGCGGGACGTCGTCGTCCATGCGGTCCGTCAAAAGACGAATGAAGTTCTGCACGGTCACCTCGTAGCCGCGGTAGTCCACCTCGATATTGTCCCCGTAGAGGTCCACCGCGCGGTCGGCATTCGAGTACACCGTCCCGGGGAACGCATTGCGCGGATTGCACGCCATGTCATCCGGCAGCATCAGTATAATCTGCGAGTCGGGGATGCCGAGACGCTTTACCGTCCGGTATACGGACAAAACATTGGCCAGGTGGCGGTAGTTGAACCAGAAGCGCGACGTGCACACCAGCACGGCCCAGTTGCTCGTGTGCTCGGCACAGGCCGCGCCAAAGAGGGCCAAACCCAGCAAAAAGAGTCGCATTGCCTGTGCAGTCTGCCCGAGCGCAGGTGACGTAATGGCTGTGCTTCTTTAGTCATCGGGTACGACGGGACGCATGAGTCATGAAAGGTACGGCTGCGAGGTACCCAGCGACGTCATGCGCGCTTAGCCCGTTGCGGCTAGCGCCGCCTGTCTCACCTTTGACGCCTAAATAGTTTCCAGCAGCATGTGACAGTCTTCCATACCGCCCTGCACCACGCCCAAACGACCACGTCCACGCCCACGCTGCCGCCATGGGACGCCCCCCAAAGCACATCTTCATTGTCCGCCACGGAAACCGTCTCGATGCGGCCAACAACCAGTGGCATTTGACGTCGCCAACGCCCTATGACCCCCCGTTGACGTTTGGTGGCTGGTCGCAGTGCCGTGCTGTCGGCCAGCGGATTGCCGAGACGCTTCGCGAGGCGGCCGAGGACGGCGGTCGGCGCCAAAAGTACCGCATCGTTATCCACACGTCGCCCTACCTGCGCTGTTTGCAGACGTCTGCAGCAATTAGTGCTGGCATTGCTGCGAGTCCACAGCCCCTGACGCCACGCGCACGGACGCTGGCCGTGGCGCCGCCACAGACACGCGTCCAGAAGACCATCCTGCGCATCGACGCCTTCCTCGGCGAGTGGCTCACAGAAGACTACTTTGAAATGATTACATCGCCGCCGTCTTCGTCCATCATGGTGTCTAGTGCCAAGATGAATTTCCTAAAACACGTCGACTACTCGCACTTTGTGCAGTCCTCAGAGCACTCCCACGCGCACGCGCACTCCACCAGCCATGCCAGGGACACCAAGAGAGCGCTTCTCTTGCCGGAAGACACGCCCGCCCCCGGATACGTCCCTCCCGTGTCCAGCTTTCTCTCTTCCACAGCAGAGGCTCCTGCCGACATTGTGGCCCATGCACGCGACTTTTGCGTCGACTTTGACTCACAGTGGGACTCCATGGTGCCCCCCTACCTTTGGGGCGACGGCGGCTCGCTCGGCGAGGAATGGTCCTCCATGCACCGGCGCTTCCGCAAAGGCCTCCAGAGCCTCGTTGACTGGTACGCGGCGACGCCCAATCCCACAGAGCCCGTCACACGCAAGGTCACCTTCTCGCAGACCGCAGACGACACTGCCATTGCCTCGGATAGCGAGGACGACGCTGATGCCATCGAGTCGGTCGTCATTCTAGTGTCCCATGGTGCTGGTTGCAATGCCATGATTGGCGGGCTCACTGACCAGCCTGTCTTGATGAATGTCGGCCTAGCATCCCTCTCCGTGGCCACACGACGGCCTAGCCTGGCTCCCATTGCCAATGGGGCCAGCGTGCCCTTGCCTGCATACTATGACATGAAAATGACGGCCAACTCGGACCATTTACGCTCCATCCCGTCTACACCATCGTCGACGCCACAAGTAAGCTTGTTCAGTCCTTCACAGACAAACAACTCGAGGAACGGGTCGAGGAACGGCTCAAGGAAGCCATCTTTAAGCGGCACATTTACGTCCTCAAGGCCTGTGCCAGCATCAAAGTACCCCATCTCACAGGAACCCCTGGTCAAGTTTCCACCGCCGGCCTTGTCGTCCGTGCCGCGAAAGACATCCATTGGTTTATGGGCGCCCGAGACCTCCAAATCACCCGCCTTTTCTTCGAATATCAGCACGCTCGTCGATAATCTCAAGGACAAGACGCATAAGGGGCCATCGTCACATGGGGTACAATGGCCGAATTATGAACCATCCGCTACGGCAGCAGACACAACCGAAGCCTTTCCAAGCTTGGATGTGCCATGGACGCCGAACCTCGAGCCGTCAGGTAGCGATCACTTATCACATGAAAATGCAGCCACAAAGAGAAGATGGACCGTCACAGATCGTCAGGCATGATATATTCCCACTCTATATAGTACATACATAAATAAGACTTTTTACATTCGATTCATTCTAATTTAGCTCATTGCGGTTCATATCCCTCCTTCTCGCCTCTACGTCTTCTTTCAACGTCATCTTTTCTTCTTTTCCAACGCCAAACATATTGAAAAAGACGTCACTGTTGGGCTTTCGCCCGAGCAACTCTTTGACAACCGTCATTCGGTCAGGGGAACCACCGGATGCTTGGAGGACAATGTGTCGATACCGACGGGCCTGCTCTGTATTTATGGGCCCATCTCCAAAGATGGTGTCAAATATATCCAACGAAATGACTTGTGAATACAGGCAACTATAAAAGGAAGATTCATAGCCCATCATCAAATGCCTCTCATTGCACGTAGGATGCATGCGTCCACTCCTCTTGAAGCCCACGACAGAAGAAAGTGTATCACAGTAATGCTTGTCGAGGTTTATCCTTGCCAAATCATGCCGGGATTTTGGAGTATGTTCATCTAGGTCAAATTTTGTCTTATAGTGATCGCGGTCCAGTTTTCAAGCATCTGGCTGGGCACTTTAATGAAATCATAAAAGCTTCTAGTGGCATGAAGATCAATGTACTTTTTCTTTCAGTCGAGTAAATGAATGGCATTCCCCAGTTCATGAAGCAAAGTCTCTATACCTGTTACATATAAGCCCTGCTCAATGGAATCATCAGGAGGTGCACAACCCGCTACAGCGGCGACAGAAGGATACGAAGCTTCCATCTTTTAATTGGTGCCCGGCTGAATGGCATATGTGCACTGCATCGGTATCTTTCTATTACGATAGATAAGGTCAAGGTAGAGATAGCCAACAAACCTACCGCCCTCAGCTTCATCATTCCAGACACTATACATCACGACACTATCATGCCAGGCAATGTATTTAGATTTACCGGTAGGGCTTATAAAGCCCCTATCTTCTTCACTCATCTTGACCAATACCACACCAAACATATCTTTCATTAGATCAATGATCTTTCTAAGAGTGGAATCAACCGGGAAATACGCTGTAACATCAAGCTGATCATCGTGCATTTCTTGTTTCTCAGTGGATTAAGAAAGTAGTCAATATCCCAGGCATAGACTCCCATCAAATGGGGCTAATCGGTCCTTGATTGCATAAAGAAACTTGTAAAAATTCTCGGGCCTTTTAGCCATTTTCTCCTCGAGCGCAAGAGATGCATAGTCTGGATAGCCAACCATGCGGGCATGTCTGTCTCATAATAAAACTGCTTCACGGAAGTGTCAACATTTTCTTTATGAGAATTTTGGCGGGCTAAAGGCACGGCGGCGTTCATTCACTTGATTTCTAATGGCCAATACAGGCCTACCTTTATGCGGCCTACATGAATGGCAGTGTTTTTATTATTCACATCATTCAAACTGATAAAGCATACAGACGACAGGCCTCAACCATAATGGCTAGAAGGCCGCCCCACAAAAGACCCCACTTATCTCACTTACACCATTAACAGACCGAAAAAAATAGGAGCGTCTGCAAAAGCATGTTGTCTCTGCGTGCCCAATCCACCTCGACAGTGCCTTGGACGCGCATGGCCACACGGAGATGGGCCTCCACGGCCCCCCGGTCGCCATCGAGGCCAAAATTAGAGGCCTCCACGGGCTCTGGCCTAAAAACAGTGGCCTTGGCAACGGCTGCGAGTCTCTCCTTGATGGCCGTTTATATGTACGCCACAGACACACGGGCCTCTGTACACCGGTGGGTGGTCCCCCGTGTTATCCGCACAGTCTTTCCGGATGCCGAGGAAGCCCACCACTTTGGTACAGCGTCCCTAAAACTGCTGTACCGTCTCGGTCTCCACCCACGCGACCGAACGGACCGTACGCTGCAGGATCTTGGTGTAGAGGTGTATGGCCACCACATAAGTAACCCCGTGGGCATCTCTGCCGGCCTCGACAAGGATGCCGACATCCCCGATGCTCTGTTTGAGCTCGGGGCTGGCGTTGTCGAGGTGGGTGGCTGCACAGCCCAGCCGCAAAAGGGAAATCCACAGCCACGGGTCTTCCGCGTGCCCAGCATAGAAGGCCTCGTTAATCGGTACGGCCTCAACTCCATTGGTGCCGACGCCCTGGCCTCACGGCTTCGCAACCGTGTGCGGTCGTATGCACGGGCCCATGGCCTTTGCGAGCAGGACGTTCTCTCGGGCGCTGCAGGTGTTCCTGTCGGCAGTCTCCGCGAGGGCCGTCTGCTAGCCGTGCAGGTGGCCAAGAACAAGACGACAGACGACAAGGACGTGGCGGCCGTGGCCGAGGACTATGCTTACTGCGTGCGGCGATTGGCGCCATTTGCAGATATCCTCGTCGTCAATGTCAGCAGTCCCAATACGCCAGGCCTCCGTGACCTGCAGGCCGTCGAACCACTGACGCGCATTCTCGCTGCTGTGGTGGAAGAGGCCCAAAAGACGGCCACGTCAAAGACATCAGCTGTGGAGGCGGGCCTGCAGGTCTTGCGTCAAAAAGCCCCTCGTGTCATGGTAAAAGTGTCGCCAGACGAGGAGTCTGATGAGCAGATTGACGGCATCATTGAGGCTGTCTGGGCCAGCGGTGTGGACGGTGTCATCGTCGGCAATACCACAAAACGACGCACAGACCTTGTTCCGGGACGTCTGGCGTTGAGCAGCCAAGAAAAGGAGAACCTGATGGAGACGGGTGGCTACTCGGGCCCAGCCATGTATGGACGCACATTGGAGCTAGTGAAGCGCTACCGACGCCGTCTCGATGATATGGCGCTGCGAGCCAATGAATATGCCCGCAGCCACGGACTAAAGCCGTATGAAACCAAGACGTTGTTTGCATCCGGCGGCGTGGCGAATGGTGAGCAGGCGCTGGGGCTGCTGAATGCAGGCGCCAGTGTGGCCATGGTCTACACAGGTCTAGTTTATGGTGGTGCTGGAACGATTACGCGAGTGAAGCAAGAGATGCACGAGGAGATGCAAAAAAATGTGGTGAAAAAGTAAATATTGGAACCTATCAAACAATAAAAAAAACGCCATGCTATTGTTCTATGTGGTCACCTTCTCGGGAAGAGCAATGTATGTTTCCTTGGCGGCTTCGGCCTTTTCAGCCCTTCGGTTGAGATAGACAAGATACGTCTGCCACCCCACAGAAAACACACCAGCAAAGATGTTTCGGAATTCTAGAGGAACATATGTAAAACTAAAGGCCATGACAGCTGGCCAGAGCTTGAAGGAATTTACTACACTGGAAGGCACAGTGTCCTGTATTCGCTGCCAAGTTTCCTCTAGCGACGCCCCAGCGAGAGCTGCCTGCATGCCAAAGAAGTAGGTGTTGAAGACGGGCGTAAAGAAGGTTTGGTTGATGGCAACCTTGACGGCCAGCGACAGAGCATAGGAGCTGTAGTTGAAGTTTTTGGCCAGGAAAAAAAACCATTGGTAACTGGGGACGGCCGAGATTGCATTGATGGTGAGTGTACGCAGCGTCCGATGGGCATCGTAGGGACCATCCATCATATTCTGAGCGGAGAAATCGGCAAAGAGGCCAATAGCCATGGACGCACAGATCTGCGTCACATGGGGCCGCTTCTTGTTGGCGGCACTATATGCATCGGCTGCTTTTGTAATGGGCCCCAATCGACGCCATATACTGATTTTCGGCTCGTTGCCTACTTTTGGCTTTGTCGACGCCAGCCGCCGTTGGCCCCGAAGCAACCGAAACATGATTAGACTATGGATGATGAAAAGAAAAAAGTCAACATGAAAAAGGAATAAAATAACGCCATCTTTTTCATCATGATAAGATTTTCTCATAAGAATAAAAGGTGTGGATAAATCAGCCCCATTAAAAAAAGATACCTTCTCATGCAAATTTCGCTGCAAAAGTACAAGTTGTGAACGCTAAACGCCCCCTAAAAGAGCCTTTTTTTTTCTTTTTTTTTTTTCGTATCGCCGAGATGTACGGACCTCCATGCCGTCCATCAAACATATGCGCACTTTTCCTTGCATTCTTCCTGCACGACCCCTCCCGGTCCCTTCCGATTTATTTACCGTGGCCGAAGCAGAGGGTGGGCTTCTGTATTCAAGACATACTCGTCAAGGCTGATGTTGTCAACCTCATCAAATAAAAGATAAAAGTACTTGAGCGTCTCGGCAAGCCAGAAACTCTCCATACTGTCGGCCCACGAATGACTGGGATCCGTGCAATCATCCACCGCTGTATGTGCAATTTCCGTCTCCGTACTGCCAACAATACTCGTAAACATGCTCCAGCCTCGGTCAAGAAGCGAACGGTCGCCAGTGAGTCGATAGAGTATAAAAACACTCTCAATCGCCTCGGGCCGGAGAATGTACCGCCGGTCATTGTAGCGGAGGACCCCCGGGAACAAACGCTCACGCTTGATCACTGTCTCCACGTCAGAGTTCTCTGGGGCCGTGCCAATCTTGTACCGCGCCGTTATCTCGTCTTCCCAGGCTTCATTGTCCCAAGAACATGGCTCACTTGGCGGTTCGCACTGGGAAACGGTCATAATCTCAGGCATAATGCCAAATGGACTCTCTTCATACGCCCACATGCATCCCTCCACAAGCTCTTGTGCAAGTGGCATGTCATTAGGACGGTTGAACACACGGGACGCCAGGGCGACCATGCCCCCAGCAAAGCATCCCAGATGCTGTACTTTGGCTTGGGTCTTTAAGCTTACCGCCGGGACACGGCCATTCGTCGCAATGTCACCAGGGAACACCATGGGTCGTGCACTCTTGGTGTGGCCGTAAAAGAAAATGTACTGCTTCATTGTCTCGAGAGACTTTTCATACATTGTCCGATAGGCATTCACAGCTCCGCCAAGCAATATATACTCCTTGGGGAGGTATTCATAGAGCGAATCGGCCATGCCACCAATAGTAAAGCCCGTGCCCGTTTTAAAGTCGGCCTTTTGGGCATCCACGGTAATGGCCCAGAGTCCGGGCAAATTTGTCTGATCCTGCTGCTCGGAAAACAGGGCCATGATTCGCTGGATGCCATCGTAGTACTTGGGGTCGCCTGTGAGCTGGCTAAGACGTGTAAACTCGAGCGATAGAGACCCAATTTCTGACACTAGCGTCATACTCTGTGCCGATTGGAAGTCACCATTTTTTGCCTTTGCCATTTTCCATCTGGCCACAGGAAGATGATTCGGCGTGTCAAAAGCTGCATACAGCATATCACCAATTTCCGTAGCCTTTTTCAAGAGGACTGGATATCGCCCACCAGAAACGTCATAGGCCCCAAGGATGCCGCCGAGGTACCGGATCGCCGTTTCGAAGACGTTAATGTCCGTCTCTGTCGTCGAGCCAAAGTCGATTTTTGCCACAGCCTCCACGGCAATCTCAAATTCCCCAACAAGGCCCATGATCCATAACGAATCGAGAGAGTCCACTAGTGTAGCTGCCCATCCACCAAACTTTGTCACGGGTGTCCCCGAAATAGGTCGTACCTCGTCTGCCATCCAGGCATTCTTTTTATAGCCCATCCAAGCGTGTGTAAAGTTGGCCAGCACCATATCCCGCCGTCCCAGACGCGTCCAACGCTCCTCCTTCGTCTCTGGCTGCTTTGAAAAGTCGAACTGGACCTGTGGCATGGCATCCAAAACATCCTTCGCTACCTCAGGCACGGCCTTGATGTCTTTTTGGGCAATTGGGTATCGTGGCGTATATTTCGACCAGTCAAATGGCTCTTGGGAAAGCCCCAGGTTCACTCTAGTTTGCCTCGACGACTGCAGGTAGAGGAAGCATATGATGCTCGATATAAATAGTGAAATTAGTAGCCTCTTCCGTAGCAATGGCATTTTTTAAGCTCCAAATGTCTCCTTATCTTCTCTCTTATACGTTCCGGGTGATGTACCCTTTACGTCATGGATCGGCGCCATAGCTAGAGCTGTATTGTAGTGGACCAAGGCGAGCTACTAAGTATCAGACTAGGTACCTAAGGTAATAATACCTGTTGTAAAGCTAGACAATTCATATCTTTGGCAATGGGCGCTGGCAATGCAGAGAGAAGCTGACCGTCATCATTGCGGGCAAATACCCGAAGTCCCTTTTCAGAGAATTTGCTTGGCATAATGAGGCTCAAGTGGGGATGGCTCTTTTCTGCACTCTCCTTTGCCACTGTCATAAGATCCTTCAATAAAGCCACACACTTTTTCAAGACGTCCTGATTCACATCTTCCCAAACCTCAAGTGTCTTCTTCACATTTAGAATCTTGTTTATCCTGACGTGTTTGTCTGTCCTTTTTTGCCAAGACCAGGTTCTGGCAGCGCATATATAAATGGCAAAAGGGAAACGTAGCGTCCAAGGGCCCTCCAGAAGACGTCCAAATCCCCAGTGAAGTCCCAAGGGATGCAAAACCTTGAGCTTGGCGATCTTCTTTTCTTCTGTAGGCGGGTCATCTGGCTTATATTCTGTGCTTTCGGGGTCATGGCAGCCACGCGCTCTTGCGCATGTCACTATAGAAAGACCCCCTAGTTTATAGGAGAGAACGTTCTCAAAGGACCGAAGACCTGATGACGCAAGAGGCTCTGTTGCTCCTTTCAGATGGGCACATGTTTGGTTCATCAAGGTATCTGTCCAGGAATAGCCAAAGCTATTGTCTGGGTCATCGCTCCATTTTTGCATTAAAAGCATGCCCCACCATACCACGATAACTCCAAATCCGTGCGCTTTTCTTTTACGTTGATGCCGCGGCCACTGAGGCAGTTGAAAATGTGCTTTAAAACGCCCGTGCTAGTCATCAAATCGCACTTTGTAAAGTCAAAGTCTGGCCGCATGCACTGGACATGCACACCAATGGATCAAGACTGTGCGTCATTTTTGGTGGTTGAATGGGCTGCTTCTCATAAAGGCAGACACACGTCTTCCATGGAAACTAACTCTTTTGTGCCTACCAAGTAGTCTTTGAGAACAATAGGATCCGTGAGACCCCTGACCATTTCTAACTCCCGGAGATAGCCATGCATGGACGTATGTGAAAGAAAATCGCTGTTTCTGCTTCCGTGATTTTCTTGAGGAGTGCATCGTCTTCCCAAGAATGTGCATAGACGCATCTTTGTTGTGGAAAGCGAAGACACCGAGATTGAAGCTTACAAGGCATGGTGACTACTTTTCGTCGCCAAAATGAAATAAATTTAGCATCATGTATCCATGGACAGGTCTCGTCTTGGCATTTCCCTGTATTAAAAATCTCACAACAGGGGTACTTGTGACATTTCTTTTTGCTTTTAGATTCCACAATGGATAAAAAAGTATGGTAGAATCCTTTCTTGTTTATGGACAAAAAATATTTTAAAAGCCTCGTTTTCTGTTGATACCATGGCGTTTGTCAACACTAAATAAGGCACTCTTTAATGGGCGGCTATAGTTTGATAGAGGGTGAGGAGTAAGTTGGAGGGCGATGAAGGAGACTCTAATTGAGGTACTATCATGGACCTTGACGAACAGCCTAGATTTCTATAGCAAGCCCAATTCTATGGATTTGATTGTTTGACTTGGGGTAAGCGACTTCTACATTACGCCTCATGGCTCTAGTGCGGCCCAAGAGGTATTATATTTATACATTGTTTCTTGTATTTTTTGTTCTATCAGGCTCAAAATCTGCTAGTTTTAAGATCCAAGCGAAAACTACCTCCTATATTTCCACCTACCTTTGTCAACAAGCAAGACTCAGACGGAAATTCCTTGTCAGGAAAAAAAATGACCCGCGGATTTTTACTACAGTAGCTATATGAATTGGTCTACAGGGACGACAAGCCCATTCAGCTCCAAATATTCTAATAGAGGAAAATAAAAACAAGGCCTGCCTTCTGGGAGAATGAAATAACGATTTCTTCCAGCTCCACCGTCAAATCTCATAGTCAATGACTGCAAACTTGGCGAATTTCTTAGAGAATTTCCAACCTCAGACCATGTGTTATCACTTGCGCGTATCAGATATATTTTCAGAGTTTCAAGAGATGGGAAATCTGGATTCGGGCTATCAGACATCATTCCAGCAAAAAACCCTATGGGCACATTTTCTAGGTCTATTAGGTTAAGCTTTCTTAGCCTGTGACATCCTTTTAGGGCCTTTCCAAATTCCTCAAGTCCTTTTGTTGTCGTACCTAGACTATCAACAGTTATTGATTCAATCATTGGGAAAGCAGGACCACCGTCATCAGACATCATGTTTTTGAAAAAACTGGCATAGACGCTCCTTATATTATAGATATAAAGACTTTTGATCCCATGGCAACATTTAAGAGCTTTCCCAAATTCAGTCCAGAAATCCTCATGGTATGATGTTACATTCTCAATGTTCAAGGATTCGAGTCGTGGGAAAACGGCTCTGGGACCATCAGGGACCATTTTTGTAAAAAAGCTTCCCGGTACATTAGATAATCCATCTAAAGCTAGATACTTTAATTGATGGCATCCTTTCAAAGCACTTCCAAGGGCCTCCCACGCTTTCACCGAGATGTCTATTCTCTGAATATGTAATGAATCAAGTAGCGGAAATTCTGGACAGTTTTTGCTTGACTTTATGGCTGTAAAAAAGCCACTACATTTGTGGCCATTGAAAATATTAGATTGGATTGTGAATTTTCGCAACTGATGAGACCCCCTAAGAAGACTTCCAAGTCTCTTCCATCCTTCTTCAGATGCATTTACAAATGATAATTTTGCAATTTTGAGACTAGGGAATTCTGGCCCAGGCCCATCTACTAGCATATTCTCAAGGAACACATCTGGCAGCTCTAGTTGATCTGCCTCGAAAACCTTTAACCGAGAGCAGCCACGTAAAGCTTTTCCAAACAGGCTCCATTCCATGTCCGTTAACTTTAAACAACGTATCGTAAAATATTCAAGCAGAGGAAAAGTTACCCCAGGGCTGTCGCCAATAATATTTTCAAAAAACTCATTAGACGTTATGTTTGACTCATAAATTTTGAGGCTCTTTAGCTGACAGGATCCTTTGAGGACTTTCCCAAATGCATCCCATGTACTTTTTGGCGCAGATATATATCGAATGTTTAAAGTCTGTAATAGTGGGAAAGTTGGGTCAGTGTCGCTTACCATGTTGGTGAAGAACGCAGGAGGAATGTCATTTACCAAACAAAAGCTGAGCTTTTCTAGGTGGCAGCAATTCTTGAGGACCTTTCCAAAATTTTCCCAGATTCTCTTTGGCAGATACTGCTCTACAATACGGATAGATTTGAGCATAGGAAGAGTTATTCCAGTGTCATTGGAGAGCATTTATCAAAACAGCTCTCCGTAATTCCATCTAGGTCTATTGTATTGAGCGACATACTTTGATAAAATTTCCAAAATCATTCCAATCTTCTTCTGATAGCGTCAAACCTTTCATGCTGATTTCTTGCAAAAGAGGTAGAACAGGATGAGAAGCTTTACTGGTAGGCAGTATACTTTTGAACAAGCCATGCAATATTCCATGGAATGTGCTCAGCTTGAACGTGCGTAGCCCTTCGAGGCTTTGGATGGCTCTCCCTAATTTTGTAAGAGAAGCAGGATTATGAACACAGCTAGTTATTTCTAGGTAGGATATACGAGGGTGCGATTCAATAATACTAGCCACGAGATCTAGATTTGCGTAAACCACCTCAAAATTTGAAAGACGAGGAAGATTTTTAATGAGCATATCCCCTACATTTTTTAAATATGTTCTGTTTAAAGTAGTGTTGAGTATTAAAGACTGAATATTCTGATTCGTTCTGATGATCTGCACAACAAACGGCTCCCACGTGGCAGTCTTGCTACTATCTGAGGATATTTAAGTGTCTTTATATTGGTAACATGGCGAATGCTTTGGCACATTGCTTCGAGTGTCGATGATGCCCATGTGGCCTTATCCAAATAAAGCTCGAAACTATTAATAAACATACCTAGCGTGTAAAATATTTTCTTCCACTCAGCACAGTTTCCACCAAGGGAAAACTTTACATGTAGATTGGAGTCCTTTTTGAAAATATTGTATAATCCTTTATGTACAAGAGAGGCTTTTTTGAGGGTGTCAGCACTCCACTCTTTAGGGAGTATTCTGAATAGGCCACTCAATAAAGGGTTTTGAATGGGGAAATGTTTTAGGTTTTTCATTCTTGTGTGGAAGAAATTGTCTCAATTACGGAGGACTTGGTATGTAGCTGATTATATTTCTAAAATCTTGTAACCTTTCAATAGAGGCTTATATTGTGATACATTTTTGATACGACGAGATAAAATTTAATTATAATAGCTTTAACTACCTTGGGGTAATATCACCGTAATGCACGAAGAGAGTGCATGCGCTCAAATTCTTATTGAAATTCTATCTTATGGTGGTGATGACTTCTAAATTCTTGGCAGGATATGTGAGGATGCAATTGAATAGTATCTGCCACGAGACCTAGATTTCCATTGATTGATAGAAAGGTTGAGAGCATGGGAAGGTTACTAAAGATTGAATTTAGACCCTTCTGAATCATCTGCTCGATAAATGGCTCTTACGTAGAAGTCTCTATTCTCTGTGGATATCTCAAGTGTCTTTATATCGATGGCATGGCGAATTAACGCCTTATGAGAGTTGCGGCAACACACATGCGCGGACAGCATTGAGCATACAATTAGCCGGTATACCTGAACTGTTACTACCACCATATGCTTTAGCCGCCAACGTCGTCCCATTTGGGAGCCTTAGTGGCGGCAGATGCTGTACCTTACGGGTAGGCCATGGAAGTAGATCATAGCTGACTTGCCCAAATCAATCTCCATGCCGTTTTTTGACACTAGTTTTGCACGGACTCGAGACGAAGCTCCAGCCCCATGACTGTTGCCGTAATTTCCATGGCGAATTCAGTCCTGAATCCAGTCAGCCAGTTTTTATGTGAGATCCGGGGCCACTTTCCCAGCTGCTGCTGGGGCGTAGTCTGCTTGAATGATCTTCAGCTCGACGCCCTAGACTGCAAGTCGCTTTGCAACGATTCGATCCAGGCTCTTGCCTAGGTAGCGTTGATAATAGCGATATCAGGCGGTATTCCAGTGGCAGTGTGCTGTTTCTGTCGGTCTTTTGGATGACGACCATCTGTGCCCGTTTGAGTTGGTCTGTGATGTAGTTACCTAGAATTGGCCAGGCCAGTCTCCATTCTGAATTTGGAATACCGTCCGGACCGGTTGCAGTGCTTCCAGGCCTGGAAACTGCGTTTCGTATTCTCAGGAACGACGCCTTTGACTTTGACTTTGATATATTTTACGTCTACCTAGAACCAGAAGCCTATACGA
This sequence comes from Chrysosphaeria jannelii, assembly GCA_020002325.1. Taxonomy (NCBI): domain Eukaryota; kingdom Fungi; phylum Ascomycota; class Sordariomycetes; order Ophiostomatales; family Ophiostomataceae; genus Chrysosphaeria; species Chrysosphaeria jannelii. Next base: position 84,969 of record JAGKRY010000008.1, read on the forward strand.
CACGAAAGCTTTTATTTTACGATCTGGTGGAAAGATTTTCCGCCGAGCTTGGTAAATGTCAGGTCAAGGACATGCCCCTGCACTTTGTCATGGCGAGATCAATAACTACATCGCTAGTATTATCCTTGACGGGCATAGGCATGCCGACGTCCCCGTTGAAGACGATTCTAGAATCTGGTCACCATTGTCAGCCACATGTGAGCCAGGCTCAAATTGCAGGTGACGACAATTGAAGTCGCTGCCGATCAGGCAGTTGGATGGCACCGTAATGTCTCCAAGTATTCCAGCACAAAACCGACGACCTGTATACGTTGATCATCGTGATCCTCTCTACTCTCAACCATGGTAGCTGCATACCCATATCCTTCCATGATGCCCTGTATTTTTCTCGTATTATTCCATTTCCATTTCATATCATTTCCATCTCATATCATTCTATTCCATCTCCATCTCACTCTATTCCAATTCCAATTAACTGCCACTCAATGTCTTAATGAATGTGCTAGAAGCTACGATGTTGTGAGACGCCGAGCCAACTATGCCGGCATCGTTAGTGGAACCACCTGTACGTGCTCTTGTGAAGCTAGTAATATCTGCCAGCCTACGAAAAATTTATATTGCAATATGCCCTGCTCTGATAGCTTTAATGAGACCTGTGGTGGATCGGAATATGTAGCTGCAAGTACTATTACAGTCATTTCTCCCCTATGTACTGACAAAATTAGCTATACAAGATTTCCCCCAGTAGCGTAGGCTCCCCGAACCGTCATTCGATGATTGTGATTTTCGGCTTCATCGCCATATCGTTTTTTTTATGTGGTATAAACATATCTCTCCACTAAAAAATTTGTTTATATTATATCATACCTTATAGGAGAGCAAAAATGTATACATTAAGAATTGTTCATCGTGAATGGGTGAATGGGCCTTGTATTTTGTAGATGTAGAGTTATTATCATCACCAAATACATATGTCATATCACTGAGCTCAAAGAAAGCTGTGGTTATTAGCTACAAGCCAATGGTGCCAGGCGGTGGAGTGGGTGCTGAATCAGTGCTCCACAGATTACTACGTCGTAGCCTACATTTATATGGTGTTTGCGAGCCTCTTTTGCCGTCCACGGTACATATTATAAAAAAACTCTCCAACTGAGCCTGCTAGTGTTGTTATTGCCAGATGATGCAGTCCTGATGGGTCTACGTGGTCTAAAAGAATTAAATTGGATCTCTTGATCTCTTTTTTTTGTTACCAAACCATGTTCATTCTGCGCTTTACTTCCCACGTGACTACCTTCGAAACACTGAAGCCCACTATTCCCAGTTTCATTCACGTGACGATTGATTACGTACATCCGAGCCGACCACCGATAGCCCCACCGAGCCTATTATGCGTTCTTTCTTGCACAACAAGCCCTATCCCTGCAAAAGTCAAAAATTGCATAGCAGATGACGGTTCGGTGAAACGGGCGTGACTTTTTGCTTTCTTGCAGGACTCGAAAGAATGGAGAGACGATACAATGTTTGAAGAATATTTTCACGTGACTCTTGTCTGAAGTAATTACACTTACCCCACGGGGATTCCATGAGCCCTGTCTGCAAGACAATAGATCGATGCGGATGTATTCCATGGGTTGAAAGTGAAACTTGCAGCAGCTAGGTGTTACGAGCGATCTTTTCTCGTCACGCTGCGAAATAAGCACTAAATTCCCAAAATGGGAGCGTGATGAGAGAATTTTGGTGATCAGCCAACAATCACGTGAAGCGTGCCTATGACGGTAGTTTACGTTAGCGCTGGTTTCCCCGGGTTACGCCGAGGCCATTGTTGGGCATAAATTCCGACGTATTATTTTTTTATTTTTTTACTTTGAATTTTGAGAGAGACAACCCCTTCAGAACAACACAAGTTGCAAGTGTAAGAGAAATAGACATGTCTTCGCAGCGCCCATTCTTCCTTTCGTCCTTTTTCGCAGCGCTACGGCCGGGAACAACCGTGTCGCAGACGCAAAACAAGCCTGCCGGTCCGACGGTGACAAGCAGCGCCACAGGGAGCCCAGGCTCTGTGACAGGTTCTCCAGGGACGGCTTCCGTGATGGGTGGCTCGACGGGCACAGTCAGCGCAGCTCAGCGATATGCGCGGTCAAATGGGACGCAAACGAGCCCATCACAGTCACGGCCGAGCCCCGTGCCGATTCAGATTCCGCGGGCGACGGGGAATAGACGGGGCAGTAATAGCAGCAGTGAGGGCTTCACGGATGTGGTGGGTGCAGATAAATGGTATATAGGAGGACGAACAGCAGCTGGGGAAGAGAGGTTCTTTAAACTCGGCGTGATCCGACGGATTCGTAGCGGTGACCGACTAAGCCTCGATCGGCTGAGTCTCTGAGTTTCTACTGTGGTGGCAGATGAAATTGTTTGTACATAGAAACACGCAAGCAGAAAACAAAACACTTTATTATGCTATGGAGTCCATGGTACGACAGCTCTCATCAAGAAAGACACTTGATGAGGAGGTACTTGTCATGGGCCGGCATGGATGCCGTCTTGACAATGGCATCTATGAGCTGGTGCTTGTCGACAGCATTGAGCAGAGGCCGGTGTTCTTTGGCCATTGTGGGGAGCGTTGCGTGGGCAATGAGAAAATGGGCCGTCAAGGTCTTTTTACGAAGGGACTCTAGAATATTGTCCATGAAATACTCTTCGGGACGATTGGCAGACTCGAATATAAAGGAGAGAACACGGCGGGTCACGCCTTTAAAGTGTTGCAAAACGTCGTTGGGATCAAGCGTTTTTAGGAGTGTACGACTGGCCATGGAAATGTTCTGCAGTGCCGTCTTGCGTGCCCATTCAGGATCGTACTGCTTGCCTGTGAGAAATGTTTTTATATGCCTCTTCCAGTCTTCTGGTGGGACCGTATCAATGCCGAGGACTCTTTGCATATTCATCAGAGTATTGACCTCTTCATTGCCAAAGTTGACGTAGGGATGGATGGGGCCATAGCCAGTTGTGAAAAGATCGTCGAGGTAGTGCACAGTCCTCTCCTTGGGCTGGTTCAGCACAATATGCATTACAATCTCTTCTTGTACACTAGTAGCGGCCGTGTTGCGGTCCTTTCTGATGCTCCTGTCCTTCTTTGACGCGAGCAAGCCGCAATCACGAAGGGCAAGTTTTTCGAGGACCTGGACATTGGGGACACACAGCCAAAGCAATGTTTTACGGAAAGCTTCGTCGTTTGCCTCACAAAACACATCCTTGACACACTGCGTCAAATGCTGGCCCCTTAGATTGGCAGGCGTGCAAGAAAATCTCTCGTTTAATATGGCATAATTTGCTGTGCTTGCCAAAATGTCCGCCACCCTCTCGTACGACTTTTTCGTAAAGGCACTATAGAGCTCGGCAGCCTCCCTATCAAAAACTACCTCATGAGCTTCTTTTTTTTCTCTGGTAAATAATTTTTTTAGCCTACCTATTGTCGACTCCTTTTCCATGTTGTCGAGAATAGCAAGAATAGCGGTCTTTGCTCCAACTTTTATACTAGTATTCTTTCCTCATGAATAATGAAAAAAAAAAAAATGTGGCGCTATTTTCTGCAGCGGAAGCATTCGTCTTTGAACCGTATGAGAGGAAATCATGGCGCCCAGAGAATCAATAAAAAAAATAGCAAAAACTGCATGATGATGACATTCAACGCTTGGTTGGTTGGGCTTCCACAGGATAGCACCTTGAAAAACCACTCTGTGTAAAATGAGTGTTATTTTCAGATAAAAGTTCCGCGGAACCATCCTTTATTCTTCCGATGCAGTTCGACGGAAAGCCTGCATATAGGTCAGTTTATGACGAATGTGGCTGGCCGCGGATGGGCCATCACACCATTCCTACTCGACTACTTTTCTCTCCAAGCCTCCTTCTGTACCACAGGCATCCTCATCAGATAGACATGTTGGATCCTTTATGCACAGAAGTCATGTTCTCCGAAAAAAATAGACTACCTTCATGGTAACGGAATTTTGCTTGCAGAAAAAAAAACACTGGGTATTGCTAATATAAAAAAGAAACTAAATAAACCAATCAATCATCCAAATTATCGTACCATGCTCTCCTAGGCCTTGTGCTGTACGGATCCCTATGCCGGTTCGCCGGTGATGAGAATCGAGATTCAGAGGGTCTTCCATACGATCGAGCCACTTCCTGTGGATGAAAGCCATGGTACACATCATGCCCATCATAGCGACCCCTATTAAATGATCGGTCATCGTACATGCTATACATATCATCGTCATGGTAATATTCACGAGATGGAGCATTGTACACCGTACGGCTACCTCGTGGAAGGCTCACCATCATTCCGGCGCCCACATCTTCCATCAACTCCATTGATGGACGAGAAATCGGCGAGACTGGGGACGCAGATGGTGACCGTTGGCCCCGTGTGTACGGTTGGCTCTTCGATCGCCGAAGAGATGGCACCTCCTCCCGTACATGGAACGATTGGCCCCGTATCGGCTCCCTATAGCCATCATGACGACTGTCCATGCTCTCCATCCGAGCATCTCTTCGCTCACGACGCGGCGTGCTATATACAGGCACCTTGGGCGAGCTCCATGGTGATCCTTCCTTTCCTTTACCTACCACACGTTCCGAGGACCGTTCCATCTCTGCTTCCTCGCGCCATCCTTCAATGTTTAGCAACTTGGGCTGTCGGAGACGGTCTCGCATCACATTGTGGGACAATGCACTGCCAACAATGGGCTGACGAGAAGACAATGAAGCAGAAGACACCCCCGACCCCTGTGTCGTCGACGACTGAGGCTCTGCATGCAGCTTTTCCATGGGAATCTCTGGTGGCATACTTGGTTTCCCTTCCCCTGTCACCACTACAACGGGACTAGACGTTCTCTTTTTGGATGTTCCGACCACTTCTTTCTTTGCCTTTTCTTTCTTTTTAGGCTTCAGCTCCTTTACGACCACATCCACCTCTTTGGCTTTGCCCTTGTCCTTCTTTCTCCCATCCTTCTTTGACTTGGGCTCAGCAGGTGCTTCCTCTTCCTCCTCGTCTTCGTCCTCGTCTTCCTCCTCGTCTTCCTCTTCCTCTTCCTCTTCATCCTCCTCTTCTTCGTTCTCCTCTTCTTCCTCTTCATCCTCTTCTTCCGTCACTTCGTCCTCTTCATCGTTTTCACTCTCTTCATCGCCCTCTTCCGTCTCTGTTTCATCCGACGATTCGGAAGATTCACTCACCGGTCGAGACTTTGGCTTTTTTAGCTTTCTCGGCATAACTTTCGGTGGTAAATCTGACACTACAACCCTCTTCTTTGGTTTTGGCGCTGCCGCCCTCTTTGGAGTTGCTTCATGAGCAGCCACCTTTTTCGAAATGTTTCGTTTTCCACTCGAAGTGCTGGGTGCAGACGAAGCCTGGATCGTTCGCACATCATCCTCTTCGCTGCTTTCTTCCTCTTCCTCGACTGATATGACATTACGCACCCTCCGCGACATTGACTTTGGCTTTTTCTTCGTCGACTTGCCCTTCTTTGGCTTCATTCTCTCTACGATAACTCCCCTTTCGCGTGGTCGGACGTGGCTGTACTCATCATAATCTACACTGCGTCCGTACGAGGCATGCGTCAATGCCTTTCCTCTCTTTGTTGGCGTTTTTCTTTTCGCAGAGACAGATCGGCGTCGAGGTGGAGTGTATGATTCTTCCAAATCCTCTTCGTCCGGCTTGTACATCAACTGTTGCGGTCTCCCCCTTTTTTTCCCATATCCCTGTGAATAATCGAGACCATATGCAGTTTCGCTCTCGTAGCAGATGCTGTCAACGTCTGGTTCTTCTTCGTAAATAGGATGGTGCCGAGACACAACCTGCATGTTCTTAGCATGCAAGCCCGCAGAAGAACGGGATCCTCCTGATGGGCCGCTATGGTACTCTCGATGTCCATGGTGGCCATTATCAGGAGCGTATGTACCATCAAAAGGGCCAAAAAATGGCTTCTTCTGGGCACCGTTGTATGGGCTGTTCATAGGGGGAGCATATCCGTTGGGGGTATACATACTCGGTGCATTGAAAGGCGAGATACTAGTCATCCCAGTAATATTTGCCACATTGGAAATGTTGGACATGTCATCGTAATGCATTTGAGAATTGCTTCCAGAAGAGTACGAATAGGGAGATTGCGTGTCGAAAGAAGCATCGCGATTATGGCCCAGAGAGCTAGGTGTCTGCGAAGGATTGTATGGCGGCGGAGCATCCTCTTCATGATGTCTTTTGGCATTTTCTAGATGAGGCACCCCAAGAACACCGGCTTGCGTATCCATAGAGTCTACAGGGTGTCCAGAAGGCGGTGGCGAGGGTCCAATGCCAGACATTAAACTAGGGGATATAACAGGTGGTAGTCCCGTGATGGACATCATATTCGGGGGGCCAAGAGAAGGGGGTCCTAGCGTGTTGATGGGAGGCGGCATTCCATGAACTTCATTAGGCGGCAGTCCCATGGGCATATTCAGAGGCATATTAGGATGAATATCAGGGGGCATTCCCATAGTTGGCGCCATACCTGGTGGGAATCCTTGTGGCATGGGTTGTGGCATGCCAGGAGGGCCTCCTTGGGGTAGGTCAGGCCTCATATGAAGGGACATGTTGTCCATAAGATCTGGTAACATGCCGGGTATATTGTAAGGGACCTCTGGCGAAGACATTGGCGGAGGGGCTTTAGATGTGCTCACGACAGAGCCTTCAGATTTGGTCTTTTTGCTTATTGTCTCTGGATTGGACGATTGATCATGTTCTGAGCGAGACTCTTCCCTTACCATATAATCAAGAACCGATAATCTCGGCGCCCGCTCTTGTTCATAATGAGCAAGCTTTTCGTCTTCATACGGCGGTGTCTTGCTCTGTATAGTATTGTCAAAGAGCCATGCTACATACTGACCCGCTAGTGTGGATGATCGATCGTGCTGAAGCAGCATATGCTTGAGTCTCCGGTACATCCAAATGGCAACATCTTCTGGATCTTCTTCTTCCAAGTCATCTTCACCAAACAAAAGAGAGCCAGGGCCGCCAATGTCTTCATCTTCCGAGTCTTCTTCATCATGAAGTCGTTCTTCTATTGACCGCACATAAATCATAATTGCTCTGGTAATAGTCTCCGCAAGAACATTTGGTGATGAAGGCCTATTTATTAGTTCCATACCTTTCAAACAAAACAAATTCAAATACACACTCCATCATGGCTGCTAGTAAGGCCAACGTATTTCTCATCCATTCCATTTCAATGAACCGCTCCTGGACACCCGAGCCCGGAAAGACCATTTTTAGGCAGTCCAGCCGTTTTCCCTTCATAGTCTCGTCTGTCAAAGCAGAGTAGAATTGTTTCTGAGCCCCATGGATCCGGTCGACGAGTGTCTCCGTTTTTACGCCTTGGAGATACTCTCGTTTGTCCGATAAACTGTCGAGTCTTCGGCCGAGCTCTGCCAGCGCCATATTTACATCCAGAAAAGCCTGGGCAATCTGGCCAATCTGAGCTTCTACATCGGCATAATCTGAGGCGAGTACATATAGTTCTCTGGCCAGCTGCACTCCCAGCCGGGCTGCATCTGTTGTCTTTGCTGCAAGTGCACAGGCGTCCATATTCTTCAACTCACACGCTCAGTTAGAACAACTGCCGTTTTTCCCTTTTATTTTTTGCCTTTCCTGCTCTTTTTACGGTCTCGTTCTTGTTTCGCAGGGCGATTTGTGAGTGATTTGTGAGTAAACATCCAATGAAAAAATGAAGAAAAAATTCAAAAGTCAATTTTCCAAAAGAAAAAAAAAAGGAGCGCGTCTATTATGTGTTGCACTCGCTATAGCTGGCCGCAACGTAGAGACACAATTTCCTGAACTGTCAAACTTGTTTTAAATCGAAATAAATCCCTTGGGTGCCCAATCAATTTGTTGTCTTGTACGCCTTCATCGCGCTTGTAAATGTGACCATTGAATTTTGCAGTGCAAAATGCATATCGTGACATGCAGATGGAGGGGCACACTTTATTTTCTTTTTATGTATGTAGGATTCCATGGAGGGAGATCTTCTTCCACAACATGACTTTACAGACAGCAACAACGCATTATTTTAGCATAATCCAAAGAGAGTGTAAGAGATCTGTTGATGAACAGTTGTGCATTTTATGAAGAGCTTGTTGTGGACGAAACAGCCACAGTGGGAAGGCCCACTGTGCACTGTCCCATACTTTACAAGGCCTTAGGAGGTAGTTTACGTCGGAACTGATAAAGATATACACACAGTAATACTGTGATGGAAGCTTAAGATCATTCTTTTCAAAGCCTCTTGACTTGTGGCTGGAAAATGGCTCTGCGTGTCAAAAGACTGCCTAGAAGCGCGCTAATAGCCCGCATTCGTCAGCCCCTCCTTAATGACATCATCGCATCGTCAGCATCGCTCCGTCTTTCCATAGCCACCATGAGCCGAGAGGATAAGCCCAAAAGCCCCCGCGTCACAAGCATCACGGACCTCTCCAATGATGATGCAAAGTGGGTCAAGCTGCAAAAGATTACATATGTCGACAGACATGGGAAGGAGCGATTGTGGGAGGTAGCCAGTCGGCGTACCACATCCAAAACCGGTGTTGACGCCGTAACCATAGGCAATGTTTTCAAGTACCCTACACGCCCAGCAGAGACGATGGTTGTCGTTCAGTACCGGCCCCCTTTAGATGCATATACAGTAGAATGGCCGGCAGGCTTAGTGGATGCGGGTGAGACGATTGAAGAGGCTGCTCTCCGTGAAATGAAGGAGGAAACAGGCTATTCCTGCACAATAGACAGTGTTAGCCCCATCCAATCGGCAGATCCAGGTATGACAGCGGCGACAATGAAGCTTGTTATGGTGACAGTCAAGCTGGATACCGATCGTGTGGATGGAGAGGCTCTACCGGAGCAGAATCCTGATGAGGGCGAGGACATAGAGCGTGTGTTTTTTCCCCTGTCAGAGTTTCATGATCGGCTGTTGGAATATGCCAAAAAGGACCGTTTCATGGTGGCTGCAAAGCTTATGCATTTCGCACAGGGAATGGATTTCGTCCGGAAGAACAGCCATCTTTTTCAATAGAATGCCTTGGATCAATGGCGGCTTACCCTTTTGGCCCTTTTATTCTTACCTATTTTAGTTACCTAAATTTTAGCTTTTTACTTTTTTGTTATGAATTTCATATAAAAGGAAGAGAGCCGGCATGACTGCTCCTTTCACGTAACTTCACTATACTTTTAAAAATGGCTATTAACTCTAAATCTTGCGAAATCGATACCAAGAGTATCAAAAACATAACCAACGAGGCAACCCGTTACCAAAGACTCGAAAAAATAGACTACTATGATCATGAAGGAAAAAAAGATCGAAATTTCGAGGCTTGTAGGATTACCTCTGGCTGCAATGCCCTTGGTGCCCATTCTGTCATTGCACAAAATACGATTATCAAGGATAAGATACTATGCGTTCTTCTCGTCGTTCAGTACCGCCCTGCTCTTGACAAGTTTGCTGTAGAGTGGCCTGCGGGTATGATTGAAACCAATGAAACCGCTCTACAAACAGCCGTACGTGAATTTCAGGAGGAGACTGGCTATAAGAGCAAACATGGCGAAGTGAGCCCACTTCTGGCTGCTGACTGCGGAATGACCGATGCCTGCAAGCAGTATGTTATGCTGAAACTTTCCAAGGACAAAGATGGAAATTATATAAAGACGGCCACGAAATTTGATGATCATGAGTTTGTCAAGAGTATAATTGTTCCCATCAATGACCTTCACAGCACTCTTCTTGAATACTCAGGAATGGAGAAACACATTGTATCTGCCGATCTTTTTCAGTTTTCTAGTGGTATTGAGTTTGCGAAGAAGATGAACCTCAGATAGACTTGAGCCTGTTGAAGTAGCATAAAGAGCATCTTCTATTGAGTCCATCCGTCATTTTGCGATCACAAAAAAAACCCTCTTTAAAAAATTATGTTATCAAATAGTTGAATAAAATAATTTCCACAATTGATCTCGGCTAAAGTAAGACCCAGGCTCAGAAGAGGAGCATGTGTGGATGAGCTTTTGTTACCTAGATAGGTCTAAAAGGACCGAGAAATTTGATCATTCTCCATGGCTGGATCTGTTAAAGAGAAGCAAAAGAATAATAATAGGCTATGCACTTTCAGTGGTAAGTTTCTAAAGGCACCCATGATGATATAGAATATATCTGGTGCCTCTGCTAGGACTATTGGCAGTAGGCCCGTCATAATTTAATGTGGCAATGCACACTTTTCGAAACTGTCCAGTTATATCATCTTGTGTTGCACAATGAATACAGATTCGAATCACAGACACCTAGCCTTGGCTGATTATTGTCAGATTGATCTCCTGCTCCTTACAAGTGCTTCCGTGAATGCATATTCATTCGCTCTGATAATGATTACACAATTCCTCTTTTGTCCAAAATTTCATTGGGTAATTTGAATGCAGGTAATGTTCTTATGTACGACTTTCTCACTACGACTCTACATATACCATACAAAAAGAGTAGCACGTTATCATCATTGGGGTCTATACCTCATAATACGCTTTGCCTAGCCATGTAGGTAGACGTCATTGCCTAATTTATGGTAATTCTGTCAGAAATACACGTAGATAGGTAAGGTTCTTCTAGTATTGCATTATGTTTCAAATTTATATATATAAAGAGATGTCAATGGTAAATTTTTACCATCTTTTTACAGGAACACATCTATAGAGCATACAATGTCCTATTTTAGTGACCGCAGAACATTGAACAGTAAGCTTTCTTCCATGCGTGAAGGAAGCACTCTTAGCAAGAGAAGTTTGAATGAGGACTTGGAAAAGATAGGAGAGCCGGGCATGAGTAGCCGAAGCTATACTGTACATAATGGTGCACACTTTCCTCCTCCAGGAAGTGTTTATTCTGATGCTGCTAGTTCTGTAACTAGGAGAACTGCTAGGCCTCCAAGTATAATACATCCCTCTGATAGTGCTTCGGTACGTTCTTCGCATACTGCGCATACTGCGCGTTCTGAAAACCATGGTGATGAACGTACTTTGATGCTTCGGCCACGAAGTGAAGCCATGTCATATAACGGCCAATTATCAAAACAAGATAGATCCAGTTTCAGATCAGGAAGCTCAGCCGTGGAAGGTATAAAGCAAACTCCCGCAAAAAACGGTGTGGATATAGAAATAACGGGTCCTTTGGGCGACGTCACAAGACTTCATGCGGATGGACGAGCACCAATTCATCTTAAAAACACATACTATGTATCGAAGAGCACTATGGAAAAACTTAAAAATGGAGATAATCCTGGAACAGCTAGTTTTATTCCCTCGGATCCATCTAGACTCAGCATCCCGCCACCTAAATCAACCATATCGAACGCTAATTCTCAACATACATCCTTTAGCAAAACTAGTCATACAAGCGGCCATTCGCGTGGAAGATCCGGTTCTCTTCTATCGAAAGAATCTAGGCCTAGTGTCTCACCAAGTAGGACCAAATCGCACCGATCTAGGTCAGTCGTGTCGGAAGCTCGTTCTCAAGATACCTCCTTTAGCAAAACTAGTCATACAAGCGGCCACCCGCGTGGGAGACCTGGCTCACCAAGTAGACCACCCTTGTCGGGACGATTTCCGCCATCATTATTCTCGAATCGGCCTTAGCCACTCGCACCAGAGAGCATCGTGTCATCTATTAATAGTGCCGTAGGCTATAAACTGACAGATATTCGCGCTGCTTCATTCCTCAAGTCCGTGCGTTAAGGAGGTGCCTTGTTTGTTATGAGTGAGAATATGTTTTTTGTATTTTATATATTAAAATGAATGTTTTATGTTATAATTGCCAAACGGTACGCTTCTTTTCCATACGCCCGGTCCATTCAAACGCCTGGCCAGACATTCGTTGAATACCCTTATCCACGCGTCGTAGTTTCAACGTCATTCGAGGGCCAATCTCCTGCAGGGCCACCCGGATATCTTCCACACCATGCATTTTTTTCCCATCCTTTTCTGTAACACTCCGCTCCGTGGTTCGTTTATCCCGCATCATATACCGATGACGTCGTATAAATACGTAGTCCCGCTGATTATGCATGGTCACAACTTGCCGTCCCACAAGTTCTGGATCCTTGGGGAACAGACGGCCGAGAACACCGCCCACAAGCGAGCCCAATGGAGTGTCAAAGTTGTTCATAATCACTTCCGGTACATGGCCTGTCGATCGGCCATGGTTTGGTAGTCTTTTGGCATCAACCCATGTTTGAATGCTGAAATGTAACATGGGACCGTGTGGAAGAAGGCAAATATCCAGACCTGACGGCTTCTTTTGGTCTTCATTCATAATAATCATGGCGGTGTAGCCTCGATTATGAGCATAGCCAGCAATTTCTCTTACACTATACTCGTGCTGTACAAAGCGATGACCTGAACGTGGAATGTACGTGCTGTTAGGAAAGAAATCGACAAGCGTTTGTGCGTATTTATGAATAGTGGCATGCCGAGACGTGGTGATGAGGATTTGTGGCGGTGGTGGTGATTGGCCAGGCTCGGCCTCTGGCTCTGGGGGTAGGAGAGACGAATATTTTTCCGCCATAGCGTCCTCATGGGAAGCCCTGGCCACGGCCTCGTCAATTGCTTCCATTTCTTCCATTTCCTTTTGCTTTGCCTCGGTTTCGGCCTTTGCTTTTTCACGCCGTTCCTTCTTTGTTAAAGGAGGTCCCTCTTCCTCTTCATCGTCACTATCACCGAGCAAGCTAGCAATGTCACTGTCCACCTTATCTTCACCATCTCCTTCTAGTACATCCACCTCTTCTTCTTTCTCCTCCCCTTCCTCTTCTCCCGCTTCGTCTTTCTCTACATTTTGAGAAATTTCTTCTGTAGTGTTCTCGCTCGCTACCTTTCTTCTTTTGCGACGGGCATAATAGTCTTCCGACGAGGGATACTCTCTCTTATCTTCGAGTGTTTGGGGCTTGTTGTTCCGGATCCGTTCGGCCTTTAACGATGGGTTTTTTTCTTCCTCACGCCGCCTATTGTGCCTCTCTTGAATTTGGCGTTTCCCCTTTTCTGATTTGCTTTTTAGCCATGTCTGCTGCCGCACAATTTTATTAGCACGAGGCCCCATCTTTGCATAGCTTGAAAGTCATCGTCTCGTCTTTTCACAAAATAATTAAAATGGGTCCTTATCTAATCTTATCATCGATAACTTCTTTCTTTGTCACAATACTAGCATGCCGATACTGAAAAGTAGCAGGCGGATACTTTACTTGCCATAGCTTTCATCGTATGACTTGAGAAAAGTCTCCTTGTTGATGGCAAAATCAAGGAGAAAGTCTCTTTCCAAATCATGTGTTCGACTCCCCAATAAAACAAGACTGTGAAGGGGACCCCCTAGCAGCTCGTCCGAGTCGCAAAGCTCCTTTAATGTCCCTGCCACAAAAACTTGAGATTTTCCACCCACCCGGGCAGCCCCTACAGCGAGGGAATTTTCATTATACGCACCTTCTTTTCTTTTTTCTTCGACCTCTAGCATCTGCTGTGCGCAGGTGCTAACCTTCATAAACCGCGGAGGGAGATATACAGGTTTGCTAGAGTATAGAAGGGCATCAAAGTCTTGTTCCTTCACCTTGATATCGAGGAGCACAAGTGTATGCAAGTTGATATTTCTGTTCTCCTTGATGCGGTCGTAGAAACTATCAGGCCTCCACGAGTCGGTAAAGAATACCATGGATACTGTCTGGCCAAATTGGTAGAGCTGGAGACCACAGGCACCAATGGCGTTCATAATGGAGGCATTCGGAATGCTTGTCACGGGAATGTCTTCGCTCCTCGCACGAAGGGCGAGATCAGTGTGCGTCGTAGCCCTTATTGTTTAGCTTTTTCTTTTGGTATTTTCACTGTAAAAATATTGAAAAGACGCACCCATAGGGATCACCAACGACTAGAAAAGCAATGTCTTCTGTTTTTGCGTCTTTAAGAATATCATCGCTTTCCATCTCGACCGTTTCCCGGTGTGCAATAATGATGGGCCTTCCATAGTATTCTTCCTTTGTTTGTTAATAACCCAGATGAGCATTGGACACATACCAAAACCGTTGGATCCACCAAGAGGACACTCGTGTAGGCTTCCAAATAGACACGAGATGCCTTTTTGACAATATCAAGACCTTTGACGGAAATGTCCGTCTCGTCAGAAAGCCCCAAGCCAATAAGATAGAGCATCTTTTACGTCGTTGACAAGCCGTCTCCACCCCACCATTTCATGTTCTTTTCTTTTTTTCTTATCGGTACATTTAGATATACTCGGTGACGTCATTTTAACAAGACGCGCTTCGCTGAATATGTAAAACCCTTACGCCATTGCAAAGATATAAAGATGGAGAACAAGTCGGCGTATGCGACGCCTGCGGGCGATACTGATTTTCGCAACACAAAAAATTTGGATGAGTATGCGGCGAAGGCGGAGGAGCGCAAGGCCAGGGAGCGGGAAGAGGGAAAAGCACGCTATGAAGCGAAATTGGCCGGCAAAAAGTACTATAAACCACTCGACGGCACAGAAGACTTTACGTCCGCACGGAAGGCTACGCTTGATCTTAGTGGACAAGTCGGCAAGTCGCAGATTGTCTCGTCTGGGACAGCTGTGGGACGGAGAGGCAAAAACGCGGGCTTTTACTGCGCGGCATGTGACTGGACCGTCAAGGACAATTTACAATGGGTGGAGCATATTAACTCTATGGCACACTTGCGAAATGTCGGGCAGGTAAACCAGGTTAGAAAGGCTACAGTGGAAGACGTGCTGGCACGGATAGAACAAGTATGGGAACGGGCCCAGGCAAAAAAGGACGCGCAAAATGTCAACTTGTCAGAACGACTGGAGTTGAGGCGACGGCAAGAAGAAGAAGAACGCGAGCAGAAGAGAAAGAAGAGACGGGACTTGGCAGAAAAGAAAAAAGCAGCCAAAGAGGCCGACGAAATGGCCAGTCGTGTGGCACGACTGGACTATGGAGACGATGTGCGGATTGAGGGGGAGCATGACGTGGACGACATGCAGGCAATGATGGGGTTTTCTGGATTTGGAAGCACCAAGAAATAGGGAAGGCGCCATCGTGTCGATGCGAATAAAGCCATGACGACATTGCAATCGGAGTGGGGCCGTGTGGGCTCCCCGAAGGTTCGAAAATACAGAGGTACACTTATGTCATCATTTTTGGCCTTATCTTGCCGCCTCCTCGCCGTCTCATGACTGGTGTCTGCCACACACAATAGCAAAACATGGCGAGTTCTGAGAAAAAAGGGCGTGCGGTCACGGCGGCATCGCTTGCCATATCCAACCAGTTCAAAAACTTCAAAGACAGCGGGCAGGCAAACGTCTCTATCCAGATGGACGACAGCAATGTGTACAAATGGGAGCTTTTATTCATGCTAGACGAGGAAGTGGACTACTATGGCGGTATGTAAGAGCCTTGTTGGAGAGCGTGCTAATAACTAGGCGGCATGTTCAAGGCTGTCATGGAGTTCCCTTCCAATTTTCCTCAGTATCCGCCATCGATTACGTTTCTTAAACCCGTTCCCTACCACCCCAACATCTACCCCAATGGCCTACTCTGCATCTCCATCCTACACCCCCCGGAGGAAGACCAATATGGATATGAAGACCAGTCGCTGCGATGGAGGCCCGTGCAAACGGTCGAGAAGATCATGCTGTCTGTTCTCAGTCTCTTCAACGACCCCAACACAGAATCTCCTGCAAATGTCGATGCTGCTGTTGACTTCAACAACATGAAGAACAATGTGACGGAGCGTGGCCAACACCTCGAGTTCAAAAAGAAGGTTAGGGCTTGTGTGAACAAGTCGGTGGAGGCTATGAATGAGGAATTTGAATGAATTTAGTTTGATTTCACTAGTCTAGCATACAATCGCTTTTTAAATCTAATTTACGTCTGTTCTTGGTCTCATCGCCCATGAGGGTCTTCGTTATGCCCAGAAGTCTCTAAAAGAAAAATAAAGAAAAAAAGCTTACAGGGAGCTCCATGGGCAATAAAGTTATTCTATCAATATTTTCTGACGAGCTCTCCCTTGTGTATAATATTCGGCATGACACGTTCCCATTCCTCTGGCCACCGCAGCTTACTCTCCCGAAGAGCACCCTCCCGTAGTCGATCCAAGTCAGCTTTGTTATTCAAAAGGGCTTCGAAAAGCCCTGCCAGTTCATCAAACGTAGTGAAACCACGCCCATTGACATCTTCGTGTACAAGCTCGCTAAAGGATGCATAGGCAGAATACGCCACCACAGGAAGACCCGCACCAAACATGTCGACAACTTTCATCGGCAGATCCACACCTGAGCTCGACTTGTGCAGACAGACACCCAGATCGGCTAGTGCCAGCAGGCTCGCATAATCTTCCATCGGCAAGAATGCCGTAGTGAATTTTACTTCTGATGGAGGCAGATAGCCATGAAGAGCAAGACTATGGATCCTCTCAAGGTAGTATTCTTTCCGTGGGCCCTTTCCTGTAATGACGACGAGAAGAGGACGTCTTTCTTTCCACGGGACCCTTCTGACATACAAAACGAGCGCATTCAGGAGGATTTGAAAGTCCTCGTCAGGGGTCCACGAAGTGCTGCTCACCAGAATCTGTGCGTCTTTTGCCAGCATTCGGCCCACGTCACATGTTGCTAAAATCCTAGCGAGCTCTGCATGTCTCTTCTTGGGCCCGAGATGCAGAGGCTGGAATATCTCGGCTGGACGGTCATGCAAGACAGCAAGTGGCTGGTCATCGACAATGGGCTTTAATTCTTCGGCCATGGCAGAGGACACGGCAAGATGGGCGTCTGCATAGATGCTAAAGTATTCCTCAAACCATTTGGCTATGTGGACGAATATATGGTCGGGTCCGCGTGTCCCTGCAAGGATGCTCCAGCCATAGTTGTGCCAGTCAATGAGGAGCTTTGTTCCACGCATTTTGGCAGCAATGGCAGCAGCAGCCATGGTGGGAATAGAAGGGGGGTTTTGTATGATGAGCCAATCAGAAGCACGTGTATAATATAAAAGAACCAAGAAAAGATTCATTATTTGCCAAAGTACTTTTAAAGGACCGCCTACTATGAAGGGAAGCTTCTTGACCACCTGTGGAGGAGGCTTGAGAGGCACTACGAGCAGCCGTGCATGCCCCTGGAGAGGCTGAATGAGTGGCGATTCATTGTAGCCAATGAGCTGGACGTAGTTACTGTCCAAAAGACTGAGGGCATGATATTGTATGCGTGGGCTGCGGCCAATATCCCCGAGGACCAAGACTTGTACATGGTGAGTTTTCTTTTTTCGTCGGCTCGGAAGACCCAGATAGAAAGAAATCACAATTATGGTGCCAAGAGCCACAGCAAGAGAGACGTCCATAGTGTCGGCTGAGCATCATGACACTCAGCAGCTGTAACCAAGAGCATCCGCAGCCCTAGCTCTTTTTAATTGGCCAATAATCGTCGCGTCAAGGGCTAGTACTGCGATTGGCCAATAATAGCTCTCGACCCACTTTCCTTGTCCGGCTTTAATAAAGGACCCTTTTTCTCAAATAGCACGGCCATTTTCCGCATCGAAACGGGCCATGCCATGATGGCAACGACTCTCCCACCGTCTGTGTCGCCCCGTGAGGATGTTTCCACACCCAGGAAAAGCCACCAGCCGTCAAAACCGCGCGTTTCGTCTTTTTCAGAGCGATACTCACCGCTGTATCCATCGCCAATGTCCCCAGATAGCTCGTATAGACGTCCAAGTATCCCGACAGCGTCCTGTAGCAGCCAGATGCATGAGCATTCCGATACGAGCGCCTCGGGGCAGGAAGTCGCCATCTGCAGCCATGAAAAGGGGCCTTTGCAGTCTCAACACAGTAATAAACACTCTCATGGCCACGGACACTCCCATAGCCATTCTCACCATGGCCATTTCCATAAAAAGGAAGGCTATGTCCCTGTGGAGGCCTTTGAAGCAGAGCCTTCGTCGCGAATATCTCGTTTTCTGATTGATTTTGCCGGTTCTTATCCCATTCTCCATGCCATTGTTAGGGAAAAGGACTCAAGACACATCTTTTATTTCATGGCGTATGTCCTCTTTAATTCTACCTAAAATATGTGCTAAACCTGCAGTCTTAACTTTTTATTCATGCTTGTCCAAACCTTTTACGGCTATGTAACAGACTCTCTCGGCCTCTTAAGTGACAGTATACACATGTTTTTTGACTGTGTTGCCTTGGCTGTCGGTCTTTTTGCCTCTGTTGCTGCTAAATGGCCTCCAAACGAGCGGTTTCCCTATGGCTTTGGTAAAATCGAGACCCTCAGCGGCTTTGCCAATGGCATATTTCTAATGTACGTCTGCCTATTTCCTTCTCCACCTAACCGTTAGATTGATCAGTATTGAAATTATGGTAGAGGCTGGCGAACGCATGCTCGAAGGCCGTCAAACACAGCGGCTCTTTGAACTTTTTATTGTAAGTGCCCTAGGTCTCTTTGTAAATCTGGTAGGAATTGCTGCCTTTGGGCACCATCATGGCCATGGTCACCACTCACACGGCCATTCTCATGGCCATGACCACAGCCATGGCCATTCCCATAACCACCATCATGACAATGAGAACATGTATGGCATCTATCTCCATATCCTTGCAGATACAATGGGAAGTGCAGCTGTTATTGCCTCTACAGCCACCACATACTACTTTCCGTGGGCTGGATGGGATCCCCTTGCCTCTCTTCTCATTGCGCTTCTCATCCTTCTCTCTGCCATTCCTCTCGTCATGTCATCTGCTCGTCGATTGCTCTTGACTATCCCCAGCGACGCGGAATATACCCTACGCGAAGCCCTAGCTGGTATCCCTGAGCTCTCTGGTGTTGTAAGCTATTCTTCACCTCGCTTTTGGATGGACGATCGATTCCCTGGCCAAATGCTAGGCACTATACAGATTGTGGCCTCCCGTTCAGCAAATATTGACAATGTCAGGGACCGTGTCTTTTCCTTTATGCAAGAGACGAATATCAGTGTCATTGTCCAAGTAGAACGAGACGCGGACGATGCTCTGTTTGGAGATTCACAACGCGGTTCCATTTCAATGGGCCATGCCCCTAGACACAGCATTCATAGTATTCACTTTTAGCATCCATGTAAGGTAACACCTCTTATTTTGCATACTTGGCGTTGGCATTGGGGTGGCTTGTATCTCTTTCAAATCTATTCCTGTATACATTTTAAGACAGAAAAACAAATGAATATACTGAATCTTTTTTCCAATAAACAAAGAAGACCATGTAGCCAGGAAGGCCTCCAGCTTTTTTGTCAAAGTGATTATCATCCTTGGGCTTCAAAGAAAAATAATTTTGATGGTGAATAATAATATTTCCATGGGGAAAAAAATTGTATTCGATATAACAAGCCAGCCAGCAATAAAAAAAGATGAAGATAATGCCGTGCAGGCAACTTCAATGCATGGCTAATTTATAAAAAAAAAAAGTAAAGAGATAAAATTAGAAAGAAAAGGATAATACTCCTAACATCCCTGACCGGGGAAGGGGCAGTCCTGGGCCTCTGGCTCAGGCTCACGCTTAGCAACGCAACCCTGTCCAGGGAAAGGGCAGTCCTGGGCTTCGGGCTCAGGCTCACGCTTAGCAACGCAACCCTGGCCAGGGAAAGGGCAGTCTTGGGCCTCCGGCTCAGGCTCGGGGATGGGCTCACGCTTAGCAACGCAACCCTGTCCAGGGAATGGGCAGTCCTGGGCTTCGGGCTCAGGCTCACGCTTAGCAACGCAACCCTGGCCAGGGAAAGGGCAGTCTTGGGCCTCCGGCTCAGGCTCGGGGATGGGCTCACGCTTAGCAACGCAACCCTGGCCAGGGAAAGGGCAGTCCTGGGGCTCAGGCATACGCTTGGTCACACAGCCTTGGCCGGGGAAGGGGCAGTCCTGTGCATCGGCAACAGGACGAGCAGATACCGTGCCAAGGGCAAGGGCAATGGCAGAGAGGACAATAGCAGACTTCATGGTGATGGTGGATGGTCCAGGTGTTCAAAAAATGAAAGTCGTTGATGAAAAAAATCAAGACATTGATGGCATTTCATTTTCACTTTATAATGACCTGACCGTATATTCGACGATGAAGTCTCTTCGACCTTACTATTTTCATCGAGTAGATGTTGTTCATAGTGAGGGTGGTCACGTTTTTTGGATATTTTATTGAATCCCAATTAGGAACACTAGTATAAGTCATCGTCTTTCATCCACTACTCGACATGCGGCCGCAAATGATCTCCAATAGAATATTTTTTCCAGAATGCTCAAGCCTTATTTTTTTTCTTTTTCTTCTTTGTTGGTTGTCAAGTCGTTGCGCGCCAAAAGAATCCCAATGTATCTAGCATTTCAACAATATTTGACCACTGCCGTAGTATTTCCACAACACGTGGACTACATTTCTTTTAATTGTTTTAATATACTGGTGGAATGGTTTTTTTTGTTCACAAAGTACCGCAAAGGGAGTTATTGAAGGCAAAATGCGTCTTCATGTTACATATGAAAGAAAAAATGAAGGAAGGGGGTCTATTTTTGTCGAAATGCGGTGGGATTGAGTGTAGCCGCTACAGGTGACAAAAATAAGACAGATTATACTATGTACCTACACTAATAAAGATTGTAGAATGGACGTTCGAAGGAGGGGAGCCACTTGTTTTCTGCTCATGCTCGTGTTTTTCTGATCCCAAAAACATCTCCATTCACCATCCGTTTTCGCATTAAATGTACCATCTTGCAAAATATCCAACTTTAAGTCTTGTGCATTCTTGCCGATAAAGTTACGACTTGCCTCGGTGGCGTCTTGATGTAAAGCCCATAGAAGTAGCTGGCGGCGAAGGGAGGTGCCATCATGAAAAACTGTCATGATGACAGCAATATCAAGGCTTTTTTCGTGGGAAAATTTTTTCCATTCCTCGAAAAGGCTCTTAGCGTCCCCGATATTCGCCAGCAAATAGTCTAGGTCTTGCACTACAGCTGATATTCCCACAGTCATCATTGTACCGCTTCCCTCCTCAGTCCATTGTTTGTAATCCTTGCGAAGGACATCATGGTAGCTAAAGCTGGAAATATCTTCCTTCTTTTTCAGAATCTCACGGTAAAACATGTCACGGTCAAATGGATGCGTAAGTATTCCTTCAAGAAAGGAAACAGAGCGACGGTCAACGTCTTCTGTCTTCTCCTTCCATGTCAAATTTGTTGTATCCACAAGGATAGGTGCTAATGCAAGACGGGCAAGCAGCTGGTCCGTTTTGAGGTCCGGCTGTTTTTGGGAAAGCAAAGACCAGCTCTTCCGCACATAGTCCACAACAAGGCTCGAACAGCTTCCGCTCTTTTCGATGATAACTGGTCCATTTTCTTGGAAAGGAAGATTCTCAAGCGAGGCATCCTCCCTCAAGCATGGGGGAACCTTGCCTTCGTCTACATGGTGGTCGATACAGCCAGTAACATTTTTTCCAAAGCATTTTTCCAAGTCTCCAGTGAGGGCATTGTGGTCAACAAGCAACCAGCGGGTGTTTATGGAAGAAATGTCTTTGGGAAGATCAGAAAGGGTGATAAAGCTATTGAGGTCAAGGCCATCTTCAGGAGAGAATGTAGCCTGCCATTCTGGCCTAAGATTCAAGTCACCACGATGGAGACAGGAGAGAGGTATATGAAGACAAGATTGCGGTGGCGAATGAGACCTAAAGTAGGCAAATAACACAGCAGAACAGAGAGAGTCCAGGTCTATATTCAGTGGTTAGTATTGTCACATGAGAAAAGAATGGCTTCATAAAACAAGAAATGATGTGATCAGGATGGACCAAAGTAAACTAGATTCTCCGCCCTCCCAAAAAAAACCCAGTCTATAAAGGTGCCATTCACATTATAAGAGTAGTAAAATTGGGGGAAAGAGGATACACTTACCTGCACTTTCGTTTCCAATGACAAAAGTTATGGGCTCTTTTTGCGCGGGAGACAAATGCAAAGCCTGCTTTGCAGCCTTGAGAAACTGCGGAAGAGATCTTGGTACCATTTAGGATCGATTGGAAAATACAGGTCTATTTTTCTTCGTCTAAAAATTGACGATAAAAACGCAGAGATATTTGAAACCTGTGCTTTTTGAGAAGGTACAACGAGAGATACATGACTTCGCAACTTGTTCTATGGTGATCCATCCTAAAAAAAAAGAGAAGTAATACAGTACTCGTTTATTCGTGATGGTTTTGTTATCCATAAAAGAAGCCGGTAATTGTGGTATGTAGGTCCTGCATGGCATTGTTTCTCGCCATCACAATCGAAACATGTTTCGTAGCTCGCAAGCCTAGCCGAGAAACATAAGAAGGCTGGTTGGCTATGATGGAGGCCCATCGTGATGAATGGATATAAAAGAAAGCCATCTCCAAGCAGAATAAAATAAAACAGTAAAGAATCACCATGAAAAAAATCCTCACCATTGGCCTTAATCATCTTCTCATGACAGCTACTGCCATGGGGGCTCGTTGTGGACACACAGACTATGATCCGAAGCAGGCTGTGTGCAACAATGGGTCATTTATTTGCCCTATTATTGCTGGAGAAGGCCTCTCTTCCTGCAGCGGAGCCTGCTATAGCAAGTTTGCGTACACCTGTACCAACAATGTTGTGGAGCCTCTTCCGCCGCTCAATGCATCTATGCCGTATTCTCTCAGTGCCTCCAACCCTGCACACCCAGAGGTTGATGGCCTTTCGGTAGAGGCATGCCGTCAGAGATTTAACATTGGCATGGAAAGTTGCACTAGCTGCCCAACATCTGTTGGAGGTGTTGGCTGCCAAGGACAAAATAAGACGGTCCTAGTGTCAAGTGGAAGTATTGGTAAAAACGCTACGACGTCATTGAGAGTGACAGTTCCTGGCGGCCAACAAGTGTACATTGACTGTGAAGGAGAGGTCAGCTACACGCAGGCTCACTCCTTTGCGCATCCTGTCGGATCTTTCTTTACTGGTATTTTTCCCTTTGCCCAAGGTGGTCTGATGAACGCCAATCCATCCCTTGGCTGGGTAGCGTGTCCGTCTCCTAAAAAGAATGAGACTGGCTACTATCTCCACTCGCTCATGGAAAAGAATGCCAAAAAGCTGTCCACATGCATTCCCATCAATTTAAAAGTTACGACCCTAGCAAAGAATGCCACCACAGTTTGGCAGTATATCTAAGTCAAACCGAGGGTCTTTGCTGCACGTCCACCTAAAATTGTAGTCTTTGAGTACAAAATACGAACCTGTTCATGTTTTTTATGAAAAACAAATCAATGACCTATTACCTAGTTATTTTTTCCATGGGTTTCATGATCTCTTGCTTAACCTCGGAGATCTACACCGCTAGTAAAAAAATGAAAATGTAAAGGTGGCTTGAACCAACCATGGAAAAAAAGTTTTTACCAGAAAACCTTGCTAGAATGTGAAAGAAATTCTCCGGAAAAGGTAATGAATAGAGAAATATATCGGTAATTACCGGTTATATCCTACATGCATCCTATGCACCGTGTATTACTCTGAAAACTCTTCTCTTGTTCGAGAAGAACCTACTTGCCTAGCATACGCAACCCAATGTGCATTTTTATCTCAGATCTTGGCTCCAAAAACCAAAATTCCATCATCCTTGCTGCAGAAATGGCCAATCTGTACCATTTCTGAGAAAAAAATCTTAAGGCATCTCCGATCCCATCTTAGTAAATGAGATCTTTGTAACATTTTACGGTTAGATTGTGTACGCTAAGGGCTGGGTTTACTTGCAACTACCAACTACCGTTAGCGCGTAATCGATACTACACGTACCTGACCCATCCCCATTGGGAATCAATAGAAACTTCTTTTTTTTTTGTATTTTTTGTATTCTCCTGGAAGACTATACTATCAAGATGAACAATTTTTTTGAAAAGCGTTTATATTCATCATTTCTCATGATGAGATATAAAGTTCATGGAGAGTCCTCATCATTGTAGTTTTTTTCTCTTCATCGTCCGAGATCACTAGGATTGAGGAGCACCCCCTTTAGCCATCCAAGATGAAATCTTCCCTTGTCTTTACCGCAGTTTCCCTTGCCATTGGCATTTCTGCCCTCCCTGCAGCAGAGCCCCAGGACTGCCCCTTCCCTGGCCAAGGCTGTGTTTCCAAGCGTGAGCCAGTCCCATGCTTCCCTGGTGAGCCATGCATCGACCCCTTCACCAAGCGTGAAGCTCTCCCAGAACCTGAGCCGGAGCCCCAGGACTGTCCCTTCCCTGGCCAAGGCTGTGTTTCCAAGCGTGAGCCAGTCCCATGCTTCCCTGGTGAGCCATGCATCGACCCCTTCACCAAGCGTGAAGCTCTTCCAGAACCCGAGCCAGAGCCCCAGGACTGCCCCTTCCCCGGCCAAGGCTGCTAAATGTGACCATAGATTGGATTCTTAGGTAGCTTATTTTTTTATGTAACGATGCAACGTCTTGTTTTACTTTTTTATTTGATGGTATGTATCATGGAAATTTTACAAGAGAATTTTCCATGATTCTCTGCAATGACTGGCTCTTGGGCATTGCTTCAACTCATCTTGTAATTAAATACATTTCTTTCTTGATGGTCATATTTTTTTTTTTACTCAAGATCACATTGATGAGATTCAGCCAATTTTTGGTTCGGAAGACCCTTCCATCATCTTGAATCCCGGAAAGGTGGACATCCTTGAAGAAAGATGAAAGAACAGGGATTTTATTGAAACCAAATTAGGAAGGTGGATCAACATTTTAGCGCACAACGTTCAACCACCAACGCCGTCTTGGGAGGGAGATGAGTTATCAAAGAGTGGAATACTTTTTCGGAATCGTCGTCAGAAAAAAAAAGGTTCCATTGGAATGGCGGGAGAAGACTCCAAATAGTAGATTCTACATACATAAATTATGCCGAGGTTGATTTATTTGACGTAGATGACGGAACTTGGAAAATGACAAGTGGAAAAAAATGACGCAATATCGATGGGACTTGAGAATGCGTGATCAAACTGGAATTACATCGGTAGCTAGGTAAAAAAGACAGCGAGCGAAGAAGATGGCGCCTCTTCGTCTTGCTGTGCTTATGGCGGACACGCCTATGCCAAAGACTGTCGCAGCATTTCAAAACTACAGCGGTGTCTTCCAGGACCTTTTTCGCCGTGCTCTCGCTCCAACACCCCTCGAAACGGTCTTTACATGGTCATCCTACGATGTCGTCGAGGCCCAAGAGTACCCCGTGCTCTCCGACGTCGATGTCATTCTTATCACAGGCTCGAAAATGAATGCCTTTGACTCGTCATCATGGATTCTTCGTCTCGTAGACTTTGTCCAGCAGACACTTGCCACAACGACGGATGAAGCCAAGGCCCGCGGTGTACATCCCGTGCGGATTCTTGGCATCTGTTTTGGCCACCAGATCCTCGGGCGGGCTCTCGGGGGTCGCGTCGAACGAAGCAGCAAAGGGTGGGAACTCTCTGTCACACCAATACAGCTCTCCAAAGAAGGTCAGGCATTTTTCGGCTTGGAATCAATGGTATGTCCCTTTCTTTCAAAAGAATCAATTTATACAAAATTCTCACCATAGAAAATACACCAACTACACCGTGACATCATTCCAGAAACCCCCAAGGACGCTGTTCTGCTCGCTTCGTCAGAAAAGTGCGCTGTCCATGGCTTTCTTTTGCCGGGTCGGTGCGTAACCATCCAGGGCCATCCGGAATTTACGGGTGCTATTCTATCTGAAATCATGGTGGCCCGGAACCAAAGCGGCATCATTCCTGATGATGATTTTGCCAAGGGAATCCATGTGGTGAATCACCATCACGACGGCGAGGCTATAGCAAGGGCATTTGTAAAGTTTTGCATAGACTAGTTTTTTTTGTCAATCCACCCATGCTCTTACGCGTCATCATCCATCATGTCAAATGCACTAGCAAACTGCATGGGCCGCGACTCCTCTGCTGCTGCTTCTGCAGGCGGCTGTCTGAAAAGAACCCTCCTAGCAGCATCTTCCTGGAGCTGCTTTGCGTCGCGCTCCTTTTGATCGTCCTGCTCCTTTTGCTCCCCTTCCTCGCGCTCTCGTATCCTTTGTTCCTCTTCCTGCTGCTCTTCCATGGTGGCAAAATGCACCTTGGCATGGACCTGCAGCCGTGGCAGGTTGTTATTTGCCCGATGCACCACCTGTACCCCCTCTGTAGCCGAATGGAGGGCCCGCAGAGCGCCTCGGGCCATGAGATCCGGCAACGGCCAGGGGAAGAATATCTTACCATCAAGAGGAGCAATATATTCCTTCATCTCTGGAGGAAGAACTTCCGGAATGTTGGATGGTGGCTGCAGCCCCAACACAGTGTCATAGGCTTCTGGCGAGGCCACTTGTGGACGGTCAGTTAGTCGTGCAGCACTGCCAGGGGCGTCCTGGAGCCGCGAAATGGCATCGAGGCTCTGTGGATGGTTGGCAGCAAGAGTCGTTGGCGAGGGGTCCAACGCAGGTGTACTAGCCCCCGTTGTGGCCCCTGGCGTCGTCTCCGCGGGCGTGGTGGCTGCCGTGGCCGTTCCAGCGCCCGCTGTGCCCTCAGGCGCATCTGCAGACGCCGCTGGCCCGTGGAGCTCGGCGCCGTTTGTTTGGCCTTGCATGGGCACGGTGGTCTTGCTGATTCGACGCGCATACATCATCAGCTCGTCATACGTATAGGGATAGTGCTTCGTGGCCTTGCGTACGCGGTAGCTGAGGCTGTCCTCGGGGTAGTTTGTCATTTGTGTCTCTGTCAATTCACGACGACTCGCAAGAAGTGTGTCCAGAACCCCCTTGATCTGACCATCCAGACCGTCTGCCTGGGCCCGCAGCTGCACCAGTCGAAGGTAGTTGTTCTGGTGCCGCTCCACTGCGCCATTAGCCCCTGTTTCCCGGCCTTTTGGGCGTCCTTACACGTCTTCAACGTCCGTTGCAGCTTTTGATCGGCCGATAACAGCTCTTCCGTCAGCGGCAGCGTGACCTGCAGCTTCGTAATCGCATCAATCATCTGCAGCAGCACGCTGTCCAGATGCTTGAGGTCTCCTTCCAGGGCCTTGTCCATGTTTTGCCTGCTTTTCGGCACTGTCGCTGGCGAAGGAGGCTCGCAGAAGGCTAAGTTAGTCATCGTGCTTATGTAATGATGATTTTGCTTACGCATAGGCTCTTATATAATGCGCTCTGATTGGCGCGTCCGAGCTGCCGAAATTGTCCGCGAAAAACAACAGACTTTGAGAACAACAGCACCGCAATGGCCCTGCCCGTACGTGAGCCCTCTTTCCAGGTGTCGTTTTAACCAGCCAGACGGAACCCTTCAAGAGCGCCTACGGCCCAAAGTACCACTACCAGGCCAACTTTAAGGGCGTTACGTCCAAGACGCTCATCCGCTAGTATGTCTGCATTCTGCCCGCCTACGAATGTTTGTATGCATGGCGAGCCGACGCTGACCTCCAGTGGCTTGACAATGGCTCCTTTCGGCGTGGCTGCTGGCGTTGCAGCGCTGTTTTACGCCTCTGGCATTCCCCGTGTGCAAAGGGACATTCTGCAGCCCATGCCCATCATTGGCAGCTACTTTGTAAAGAAGACACACCCCGCCGACAACGTATGTGTTTTATTGAGAAGGAATATGCTAACAAATAGCCCTTTTAAACCATCAAAACGCGGCTTGTATATAGAAAAATGCATCTATTTGCTCTTCATCGTAAGCCCTTGTGTCATTTTTGCTACAAATAGGTTCACCCATGAACAGAGCCCTATCAAACTACATACTACGCCTTCTCGGGCCAGCCTTTGCAGCCTTTCACAGCCTGCTCCTATAAGAGGTACATCCGAAGCTACCTGAGCTTCATGATCTTACCTAAGCCTAGCACGTGCTCAGCTGCGCGACATCATTCGCGCATTGCCAGACGCCATCTTTTTACTTATCATGGCCATTTCCCCATGAACCACCCTTCAAGATGTCCTCAGAGCTGCAGGTCCCCTTCCTGCCCATCGGACCGTTCCTGGCGTCGGTCAAAATCACCATAAATAACCCCAAACTCGTCACTTTTTTGGCCTCTTCTGTTCTTGTCGTCCCTTGGTTATCATGGATTGGACTCGTTTTAGGCACGAGCTTCCGCCAGAGGCGCGGAAACCCCGTATCCGACACCAATGCCCTTGCAGAAGGCGCAGCGGCCATCCAGGCAGCCGCACGCGCCGCCAAAATGGCCATGGGCGAGCCAACCCTTGACGCTTCCTCTACCGACGCTTCTGCTGCGGTTCCTGAAGGTTCTTCTGCTGGAAGACCCCAGGGGACTGCCCATGGACAACCTCTCTCCCTGAAGGCACGGCCGCTGATTCTCATGGCCGCCTTTTCCCTTCTCTTTCTCTTTGCCAAAGCATGGCTTGCCCGCGTCCTTTTGCTCGTTCCGGAGCCCTATCTCGACGAGGTTTTCCATATTCCCCAGGCCCAGGCATACTGTGCCGAGCAATGGCTTCACTGGGACGATAAAATCACCACGCCTCCTGGCTTATACCTTATTTCCATCCTCTTCAAGTCTCTCTGGGGCCATTCAGCCTACGCCTGCTCTCCCTGGGCTCTTCGTGGCGCCAATACAGTGGCTATTATGCTTGTTGCTGCTGCTGCTTCATCCTGCCGTTCAGCTTTGGAGCTTCAGCGTCGTCCACGTGGGGAGAACGTGCCGTCTGGTCTTTCTTCTCATGGTATCATTTCCCTTTATGCTCTCCATACAGGCTTAAACATTGCCCTTTTCCCTATCCTCTTCTTCTTTTCGGCTCTATACTACACAGACGTCTACTCTACCCTCGCTGTCCTTTTCGCCTATCGAAACTATCTCTATCGATCATCGTTTGGTGATGTGGCGAGCATCCCCCTTTGGTCTGATCTTTTGGCCCTTTTGTTGGGCGTCTCTTGCCTCCTCATGAGACAGACAAATATCTTTTGGGTTGCTGTATATATTGGTGGTCTTGAGGCTCTTGATGCTGTCAAATCACTGCGCGCTCGGTCGTCCCATGTTACTCTCTTGAATAACCACAGAAAGGATACACCAACATCCGTATACCGCCTCTTCACCTCATTTTTATGGAGGTATTCCTACGGTGATATCCACGACCCTAGCGTTGGCTTGTCCTATCCTGACGACGTCCTTGTGGCTGCTGCAAGCTCTATTGCTGCCATGATAGCCAATCCCATTACCATCTTCCAGCGGATTTGGCCGTACATTGGCGTCCTCATTTCATTTGCTTCTTTTATTGTGTGGAATGATGGTGCCGTTGTTCTAGGCGATAAATCGAATCATGTCCCTACCATTCATCTCTCCCAAATGCTCTATCTTTGGCCTCTTATTGGTTTCTTTTCAGCACCCCTCTTCCTCGAGCACGTTTTTGCATTCGTCACCCGTCTCTTTTCTCGCAGCAAAACTGAGGTGGAAAAGACTCCATTCTCTCAACTTGTCTTGTCATTAGAGAAGCCATCCGCACTCCCACGTCTTTTGGACGTCATTTGCGCTGGAAAGGCATACCACGCCTTCTTTCTCATTGGCCTGTTCATGGCAATGGTTTTGACAGTCCGTTGGAATACCATCATCCATCCATTTACATTGGCAGACAACCGACACTTCATGTTTTACGTCTTCCGATACACCATCCTTCGTGGCGAATATATCCGCTATGCCCTCGTCCCCATATACTTTGTATCTGCATGGCTTTGTTGGAAATTGCAGAGTGCACTCGGCACAGAAGCTAACCATGGTGTTCCCTTTGTGAGCTCACCATTCTCGCCGGTTCAAACGGAAATGTTTCCTTGTGAAGCAGAAGCGGAAGAAAAAGAACATGTTGAAGAGGCTGATGAGAAAAAGCGACCGAAGAGGGCCAATGCTCGTGTGAATGGACGCCAAAAAAAGGCACATAAGAGCAAGCCAAAGGCGGAAAATGAGAAAGTCGAGGTAAAGGAAGAAGTGCCTTCAGGGGCATTCTTAACACTTCTTGATGAGGATGAGGACGGATCGTCAACGGCGTCCCGTGTGTCTCCGTCCACCATGAGCGTTTGCCTATGGCTGCTAGCAACGGCACTGTCTCTCATTACGGCTCCTCTTGTAGAGCCGAGATATTTTATTCTGCCATGGCTGTTTTGGCGGATGCAAGTGCCAGCTGCTTCCAGTAGAAAGGTCGACATGCGCTTATGGCTTGAATCCGCATGGCTGGTGAGCATCAATCTGGTGACAATGTACGTTTTTCTTTATCGTCCGTTTGTTTGGTATGATCAAGGCGTGCCTCTCGACGGAGGGAACTTGCAACGATTTATGTGGTAGATTATCAAAAGGGGGCGCTCTATAAAAGTTTATCGTGGTTATTTTATTTTTCAAACTGAAACTAAAAAAAAATAAAAATCGGCATCCAAGACGCTCTATTATTTTGAAGCATAATCCTCCTTCCTAGCAATATTTTCAAGACACTTTAGCAAGAGATACTTTCCCCACGGGGGGAGTTCTGACGCATGGATTTTTGCTTGGAGACGAGCTCGGTCCTTGCTGCTCAAAAAGACCTGCCTCTTTTGTAAAGGCGGGACAAACCGTGCTCGAATCAAAAGAAAGTAAGCTAAAAATCCACTGCTATTGATAGAGTTTATCATGTCCTTTAGAAATCGTCCCGATCGATCGTTTACTTGGTCAAGTTGAAAGCATAAAAGATCCTTTGTAATGCCATCATAATGGCTCAAGACGGACTTTTCAGTGAGCGACCTGGTTTGAGACGGGCTGCTTGATGACAGGAGCTGTACACCATCCCGTTTTACATCCTTGTTCTTTTTTGAAAACGTTTTTTTGGCCAGGTCTGTATATTTTTTTTCTGGCAACGCGGTGATGCTAGGGTCGCCATTGCCACTAACCAAGATGTTGGCATATGCATTGTTGAAGTCGATAAAGGAGTTCTGAAAGCCGGGGTCTCTCTGAAAATAATCTTTCAAAACGGACTTCGGCTGGCCAAGGACAATGTGCATGGCAATTTGGTCATGTATTGGCTGGATGAGGGTTTTCGACTCGTCATCCTCCCTTCGTACATACATGTTCTCTTTGAGAAATGAAGTTTCCATCTCATCACGGTTTCGGTGAATGAGCCAGAGGAGTACTCTTTGAAAGTCTTCATTTTCAATATCGCCATAGACACGCTGTATACATTGGCAGAGTGTCTCTCTTTGTTTGTTATAGATACGGCCGCTAAACTGAGAATGCAGAGCGTCCATTTCATATTCAGATTTGATAGGGGCAAGAATGCTTATAATCTCGTTCCTGTCATCCGCCAAAATGGCGTCAAGCAGGTTATCGACAGTACCGTTGGCTATTTTGTTAGTATTTCCAAGAAAAAAAAATCGTTATAACATACAAATAATAGGCATGGTGATATTTTGCAATTGGCAACGACTAAAAACAAAAGCTTAATCGATGATAGGAAGAAAAGCCTGTACTACACATTATATTTATATTTGCATTCCGTCGCTTGGTGCTACTTATCGACATCCTATTTTCTTGCCAATCATTGTAGGCTAAGCAAGGTTAACAAGAGACCGATCATTCCTTGACTAAAATGCTCGTATTAACCATTTCCATCTTACAAAACTACCGGTTTCCATCAATCCGTCACTATACTATGATTAGAATACTCTTGAAATTATATAATGTGGAATAACTGCCTGGGATGGCCCTCGATTGCATTGATGGGAGTTCTCATGTTTGTTTGTGTTGTATCCGGGGCCCCTTCATTCAGCGTTTGCTTACCTTATAAAAAAGGAGGCATAAAATAGAAACACAGAAAAGTTCCAACAGTTCAAGAATTGCTCAATGAAGAATTCAGGGTTTCGCAAAAGAAATAATAGGCTTCCACGCGGGCAACATGATGATTAGCATAAGATTTATATACGAATTGTATAGGCTACCACATGAAGTATAATGATGACCAGAAGGCAACTTTGCAAGTTTTCCACCAAAGGGTCGTAAAAACTTGTATAATATTATCACTTGGGGTATTTATGGATTTAATAGGATGAGGTAGATGGTAAATGGAAAGAAATGATGATACCGTTCTCAACTTTGGTGTTCTTTATTGGTCGTTCTTATTGTGAGATTATACTAGGGGTGTTATGGAAATCCATTTATCCCCTCCTCTCGACGCGCCAATTTTTGTTTTCATACATTTTGCATTCAAAATGTTTGGTAAATTCCGACATGTGCCGAGTACGAGCCCAGCTGGCCTGGAACAAAGCCTGCACCGGGCATTAAATGAAGACGAGGTTGTTTTGCACGCCCTTGTGACCAAATCCATGGAATCACACCGGCTCGAATGCTTTCAAATGAAAAACACTCGGGAGTTGTTTACAATTCTGGCCAAGAGCATTACAAAACTAGAGCGACTTGAGGTATCTGGCGTGGACTTTGATGTAGTCGACATTAACGCTTGCATCTACCATAATAAAGATACTTTGCGTTTTATAAAAATCTCTAGCTTTGATGAGATTTCCACCAATTCAATTTGCAACCAAATAAGAGAATGCCACTACCTGAAAAGTGTGTGTGTAGTTGCTGACTGCAAGATCAAGTTTCTCTCCGCCGTCACCAGTCTCGTCAAAGAGCTGCCCTTCCTCGCCGAGGTGGGCATACGGTGTGGAGAGACATCAGGATGGGAGGCCTTTGGCAAGGCATGCTTTTATTCTACAATTTCCAGAATCAATGTGGCCCATTGTCGGAATGTTGGTGATTCCTTCGTCCGACACCTCATTCTTCCACCGGATGCCCGGTTAATGAATCGCAGGCTCCGTAGCATCAACGTTGAGTGCACGAGTGTGACTGATAGGTACAAGCAGGCTCTGGAAACCTTGCCAGGGATAGAAACCGTTAATGCAGGGTTTCGTGAACAGCCCAAAAGATATAGACGGCCTATGAAGAGGAAATCCATCATGGCATCGACATGAGCAGATCTACAGGGTTTCTTTTATATACACTACATTACACTACCAACTGGCCTTTTTCACGCCAGGCAAGCCCCCCATCAGAGCCTGCATACGGAAATTGTACTAGGAAATGAGCACCTTCCTTTTTTATAAAAATAAAAAGATGAAAAAAAAGACGTACCCGTGACAGTTTGAAATCTCGTAGAATGCCCCTTCCTTTTCCGCCAAGAATACATCGGTTCCGGATCAGAGTGGGGCGGGAGTACCCAGGCATTTGTGTCAGCTGCAGCTGGGCCTCTGTCCGCATACGCTCTGGCAGTGTTGTGTTGCGGATAATGTGGCGAAGGGCCTGTCTTTTTTTGTCAGTGTCGTCGTCTCTCGTAGCAGCCATACCGCTCGGCCTCGTATTTGGCAAACACGTGGCGCTTGGCGTCATCCCGGATGACGTGGATGTTTATGAAACTGCCGATATTCAGCTTCTTGGGCCGGAATTGTGACATTGTGACGGCGCCGTCGTCTTGCACGTTTTGCCATTGGCTTCTGAAAATCGCGACCTTGAGAGGCGTGACCAATCACGTGATATTACCATGACTCATCAAGAAAAATGGACCCAAAAATGGGCCTCGATGTACTGTGCATGCCTTTGAAGATTTATTGAAGAGCAGCAAGAGAATGGCGCTGATGGCAATGCGGATAGGGCGGCCGTTGCGGAAATGGATGCCCAGGGGCTTTCCGGTGGCCAAGCGGGGCTATGCGACAGAGCCGACGGAAGAAGAACCTGTAAAGCGACGGCCAACGTACTTTAAAGACACAACAGTGGCGCCGTTTTCGTCGTTTGTGGGCCAGCCGGAGACGCCGATGACGATTGGCGAGGCGTACGAGCTGAAGACGGTGCAGGTGGGGCCTGACGGACGAAAGAAGACGATTACGAGGCTGCCGCCGTGGTTGAAAACAGAGCTGCCGAGTCCCGGAAGCAATGAGAATTTGCGCAAGATCAAGGGCGATCTGCGTGGTCTGGGACTGCATACGGTGTGCGAGGAGGCTCGCTGTCCTAACATCAGCGAGTGCTGGGGAGGCTCGTCGCGGGCAGCGGCCACAGCGACGATTATGCTGATGGGGGACACATGCACGCGTGGGTGTCGTTTCTGCAGCGTCAAGACGAGCCGCACACCGCCGCCGCTGGACCCACACGAGCCGGAAAACACAGCAGAGGCACTGGCAAGATGGGGCCTGGGGTACGTGGTGCTGACGAGCGTTGATCGAGACGATTTGGTGGACGGCGGGGCCCGTCATTTTGCCGAGACGATTCGCAAGATTAAGCAGAAGAAGCCGAGTCTCCTGGTGGAGGCGCTGACGGGGGACTTTGCGGGCAACTTGGAGCATGTGCGGCTGGTGGCAGAGTCGGGGCTGGACGTGTACGCGCACAATGTCGAGACGGTGGAAGACCTAACGCCGTTTGTGCGGGACCGTCGGGCCACGTTCCGACAGAGCCTGTCTGTTCTGCAGCACGCAAAAGAGGTGCGGGGCAGCTACGATGCGCCGAACGGCGTGATTACGAAGACGAGTCTGATGCTGGGGCTGGGGGAGCAGGAAGAGGAGGTGATGGAGGCGCTGCGGGCACTGCGAAGGGCCAAGGTGGATGTGGTGACGTTTGGGCAGTACATGCGCCCAACGAAGCGGCATCTCAAGGTGGAGCGGTACGTTGCACCGGAAGAGTTTGATGTCTGGCGACAGCGGGCCCTGGACATGGGGTTCCTGTATTGTGCGAGCGGGCCCTTGGTGCGGTCGTCATACAAGGCGGGCGAGTCGTTTATTGAGAATGTTCTTCGCAAGCGCCAGCGGCTTACCGAGGGTCAGATGTGAAACGATATGCCATGTAATACTTGTAATGATTATGGAATAGAGGACTACAAGCTATACTGCGTGGATGTTTTTTTCAAAATGGGCTGGCCTGCTGGAAGGCGGGATGGCGTTCCTACATACATGAT
Organism: Chrysosphaeria jannelii; assembly: GCA_020002325.1. Classification (NCBI taxonomy): domain Eukaryota; kingdom Fungi; phylum Ascomycota; class Sordariomycetes; order Ophiostomatales; family Ophiostomataceae; genus Chrysosphaeria; species Chrysosphaeria jannelii. The sequence continues at coordinate 119,947 of JAGKRY010000008.1, forward strand.
GCCGGGATGAAGAGGTCGATGGGAGGTGAATGAGCCTCGACCCATTCATTCTATGGCGACTTTGTGACTGTCAGGACGAAGCCGTTGGCGCCAGGTACCGCGGGTATTTTTCTTGCTTACGTTATAAAACGGGCATTATTCTCGCTGCCTTGGCATTCGCTGGAGACATTTGCTGCAGTGGCTGGACAAGTCCTTTTTTTGCCCTTTTTGCTTTGCCTCCTTTTCACCTCCACGTCGCCAAACACACCTGAACCAGTGCATTTTTTTTACTTGAGCCTTCAAAAATGTCCGGCGCTCCGTACGACCCCTACGTCCCTAAAGGCAATGATGATCGCAATGCTATGACGAGTGAAATCCAGCAGGTTTGTTATGGCTTGGACGATGTATCGACTGACAAGTAGAACCTGGATGCGACGGTGGGCGTGATGAGAGACAATATAAACAAGGTATCGCAGCGTGGCGAGCGACTCGATGATTTGCAGCACAAGACGGACGATCTGGCCACTTCGGCGCAGGGCTTCCGACGTGGCGCCAACAGGGTACGGAAGACGATGTGGCTCAAGGACATGTGGATGCGCATCTGCCTGGTGGCGGCGATTGTGATTCTTTTGGTGGTGATTATTGTTCCTGTTGTTGTGAAAACAACGTGAGCAGGGATTCTTATTTTGGATGCGGGATGATGACATGTGTGCATGCACGCCATGGGTGGATGATGAAGGTCTCTTTGGGCATTGTGTTTTTTGGGATTTGATTTTGTTATTACTGTAGTCTTAGCCTTGTTCCTTTGGGGTGTGGGTGTTATGAATTGATGATTTGCGAGCGAGCGTGCGCCATTTTCTAAAAGCCCGCAACACTTATAGCACGATGCGGCATATATGTACGTGCACGATATAAAGGCCGGCTTCAAGCCGCGCCTTTCTGTAAATCCAAGAGGCAGGCGTGGTCCCGTTCACCATTTTGCTCCTTGATCGGACCTGCGGGGAGACACTTCCAAGGTTCCAAAGTACCTGCACCTCTTAAAAAAAGTAAAAACTAAAAAAGCCGAACCGCACACTCCCTGCCTACGGGCCCTCGCACAATCGCCGCTCTCCATGATCCCCCACACCATGCTCCGCACGTGCGCCCGCCAGTGGGCGACTCGCGCCTGCCTCGCCCGGAACCGTGCTGGTTTCCGGGCCAACATCAAAGCCGCGGTCGCTCCTGCCGTGGCACAGACGCGGGCGCTGTCGAACACAACGCCCGCCCGCTCGACCGACCTCAGCACGCGCGGGCTGATGATCCAGGCGCTGAGCTCGATTGGCTCGAAGCGCGAGGCGCAGCAGTACCTGTCGCACTTTACGTCGGTGTCGTCGCAGAAGTTTGCCGTCATCAAGGTGGGCGGGGCTATTTTGTCTGATTATCTGGACGAGCTGTGTGCCAGTCTGGCGTTCCTGTACCACGTGGGCCTGTATCCGGTGGTTGTGCACGGCGCAGGCCCGCAGCTGAACCGGCTGCTGGAGGATGCTGGCATCGAGCCGCAGTTTGAAGAGGGCATCCGCGTGACCGACGCCAAGACGCTGGCCGTGGCCCGCAAGCTCTTTATGGAGGAGAATCTGCGGTTCACGCAGCGGCTGCAGGACTACGGCATCCAGGCACGGCCCATCACGTCCGGCGCGCTCTACGCCGACTACCTCAACAAGGACAAGTGGGGCTATGTCGGGAAAGTCAGCCGTGTCGACACGGACGTGGTGGAGGCAGCCATCAACAGCCGCTGCCTGCCGGTGCTGACGTCGCTCGCGTGGACGGAGGCGGGCCAGCTGCTCAACGTCAATGCGGACGTGGCGGCGGCCGAGCTTGCGCGCGCGCTGGAGCCGCTCAAGGTCGTCTATCTCTCGGAAAAGGGCGGGCTGTTTGACGGCGACGGGGCCAAGATCTCGGCCATCAACCTCGACGAGGAGTACGGCTGGTACATGAGCCAGCCGTGGTGCAAGTTCGGCACGCGGCTGAAGATCAAGGAGATCAAGGACCTGCTGGAGACGCTGCCGCGCGAGTCGAGCGTGGCCATCATCCGGCCGCAGGACCTGCACAAGGAGCTGTTTACCGACTCTGGCGCCGGGACGCTGATCCGCCGCGGCACGAAGCTGCTGACGGCGGACACGGTCGGCGGCTTCGGCGACATTGAGCGGCTGAAGCGGGTGCTTGTGCGCGACCGCGACGGGCCCCATGCGCGCCAGACGGTGGACACGTACGTCGAGTTCCTGCGGGAGACGCCGTTCCGCGCGTACTTTGACGAGCAGATGAATGCCCTGGCCGTGGTGTTCCCGCCGTCGCAGGAGCGGCCGCTGGCGACGCTGGCGACGCTGACCGTCAGCAAGTCGGGCTGGCTCGGCAATGTGGCCGACAACATCTTCACGGCCATCCGCAAGGACTTCCCCAAGATGGCGTGGACGGTGCACGAGAACGACGAGAATCTGACGTGGTTCTTTGCCAAGGCCGACGGCAGCATGGCGCGCAGCGGGAACGTGCTCTTCTGGTACGGCGTCGACAGCAGCGAGGCCGTGCGGGTCATGGACGACTTCTCCGAGCACGGCCGCGCCATGCTGGGCGACGCCAACCTCGAGGCGCGGCTGCAGAGGGCCCACGCGGCCGCCGTGCAGTCGGCGATGAAGACGGCGCCGCCGCTGCCGCAGACACGTGCGTTTTCGACGGGCCGGCGCCCCGTGCCCGCGTCTGCAGGGGCCACGGGCCGTGCTGGCTTCCACTCGAGCCGTCCTGTGCGTGTGGAGCTCGGCTCGACGAACCCCAACCCCCCCAAAGGCCGGAAGAACGCCACCAACGACCGCAAGGCCCGCGTTGCGCTGATTGGCGCGCGCGGCTACACCGGCCAGGCGCTCATCTCGCTGCTCAACACGCATCCGCACATGGACCTGACGCACGTGAGCTCGCGCGAGCTTGCGGGCCAGCCGCTCAAGGGCTACGACAAGGCGGACATTACGTATGTCAACCTGAGCCCAGAGGACATCCGCGAGATGGAGGCGCGCCGCGAGGTTGACTGCTGGGTGATGGCGCTGCCGAACGGTGTCTGCAAGCCGTATGTGGAGGCCATCGAGCAGGCCCGCAGGGATTCGCCGGGGGCGCGGCACTCGGTGATTGTGGATCTGTCTGCAGACTACCGGTTCAACAACACGTGGACGTACGGCCTCCCGGAGCTGGTCCAGCGGGAGCGCATCCAGGAGGCGAGTCTCATCTCGAACCCGGGATGCTACGCCACCGCAGCGCAGCTGGGCATTGCGCCGCTCCTGCAGCACATCGGGGGCACGCCTGTGATCTTCGGCGTGTCGGGATACTCGGGGGCGGGCACGAAGCCGTCGCCAAAGAACGATCTGGACGTGCTAACGGACAACCTGATCCCGTACAGCCTGACGGACCACATCCACGAGCGGGAGATTGGCAGCCAGCTGGGCATGAATGTGGCCTTCAGTCCGCATGTGGCCGTGTGGTTCCAGGGCATCCACCACACGATCCACATCCCCCTGGCCAAGCCGATGACGTCGCGGGACGTGCGGCAGATCTACCAGGACCGCTACGACGGCGAGAAGCTGGTCAAGGTCGTGGGCGAGGCGCCGCTGGTCAAGGCGATCAGCGGGCGTCATGGCGTCGAGATTGGCGGCTTTGCGGTGCACTCGTCGGGGCGGCACGTGGTGGTGTGTGCGACGATTGACAATCTACTCAAGGGTGCGGCGACGCAGTGTTTACGTATGTATATGCTTATGTTTACGACGGATGGACTGACGTTTAGAAAACATGAACCTGGCGCTGGGGTATCATGAGTACGAAGCGATCCCGCTGATGTAGTTTGTTATCTCTGTCCTTTTTATATAGCGCGGAGTGCTGCGCGGGAGATTGTGTTGAAACAGCCGGGTCCCCGTAATTCCCCACTTTATTGCGAAGAGCGCAGCGACGGCGTCAAGAGGCAGAGACGACTGAGACGGGAAAGCAGGTTTTTTGTAGAGAACACGTAACGTTTTATTTCTGTCTTTTTTTCGCATCGCTTTTCCCTGGAGATATCCCTAGGATGGGAAAGGGTCAAGTTTGTGGGTGTTTTGCATTGACGAGATCTGCGAGAGATCGGCCCTAAATACCTGGACAAGCCCTGTCTTTGCAACGCTAAAAAAAAGAAGCTGTAGCACATTGCACGGCATTTCTATATCAACCTGTCTCCCATCTTTTTTTATTTTTTTATTTTTTTATTTCTATTTTATTTTTCTTTTATTTCCGTCGAGAGGAGCGACTAGGGGGCGGCATCATGCTCACATTCAAACGGGCCATTGTGGTGGCGGCCTTTGTGCTGGCGCTGCTCTTTTTCATCTCACAAACGCAGGTGTCCCAGGGCAAGGCATTGCTAGCGCAATCGCAAAAGAACGCCATGGCCGAGGCTGCCGCGGCGGCTGCGGTGCAGGACGCGGCCGCAGACGCCGTGGTGGAGGATGTGGACGGCGGCCGGCGCAAGCAGAAGCCGTTTTTGCCGGATCTGTCCAAGATGACGCTGTACGACAAGCTGGCCTACCAATACCCCTACGACGTGACGAGCAAGTTCCCGGCGTACATTTGGCAGACGTGGAAGTGGACGCCCGCGCACGGCGAGTTTGCCTACCGCGAGCAGGAAGCCTCGTGGACAGAGCTGCACCCGGGGTTTGTGCACGAAGTGATTACGGATGCGGTGGCGTGGAAGCTGCTGCGTCTCCTCTATGCCTCGGTGCCCGAGGTCCTCGATGCCTACGATGCGCTGCCGCTGCCTGTTCTCAAGGCCGACTTCTTCCGGTACCTCATTTTGCTGGCACGGGGCGGCATCTACTCGGACATTGACACTTTTGCGCTGCGCAGTGCCCTCGAGTGGGTGCCCAGGAGCGTGCCCACCGAGGCCATTGGGCTCGTCATTGGCATCGAGGCCGACCCGGACCGGCCGGACTGGCACGACTGGTACAGCCGGCGGATCCAGTTCTGCCAGTGGACGGTGCAGGCGAAGCCGGGCCACCCCGTGCTGCGTGGGATTGTCACGCGTATCACAGAGGAGACGCTGCGACGCAAGAGCGAGGGCAAGCTGGACGAGCTGCGCAGGGACAAGGACGTGGTGGAGCTGACGGGGCCTGCGCTCTGGACCGACACGGTGTTTGGGTACTTCAACGACGAGCGGTTCTTCGACATGGAGACCAGCAAGGGCACAATTGACTGGCAGCACTTTACGGGGATGGAGGTGCCGAAGCGAGTGGGTGACGTGGTTGTGCTGCCCATTACGTCGTTTTCGCCTGGCGTGCAGCAAATGGGGTCCAAGGACTTTGACGATCCCATGGCCTTTGTGCAGCACGAGTTCGAGGGCTCGTGGAAGCCAGAAAGCGAGCGTCATATTGGCGAGGCCACAGAGTAGTCTTTTTCCTTTTTTTTTTTTTTTCTTCTTTCTTCTCATTCACATTCTTTCATCTTTTCTTCATTGCATACATTTAGTATTTATTGGGTATTCAAGGGTAGGGCCGGAGTGTCAAGAGTAGCGGTGTATAAAATATAGTATCATCTTTACATACAACGAACAAGACATCCCCAATGTAGCAAAAAAATAAAAAAATAAAAAATAAAAAATAAAAGAGCCAAAACGTTATTGTTCACCAAGACTATGAAGACCTCCCAAATGTTGAATCCTTCCCAATGCATTCGTCAAATAAAAAAAAGAAAGATAGAAGAAAAAGGTCCTCCGAAAAAAAAGAGACAAGAACACAAAAAACCAACAAGCACCATTATACCCCGGGTATCTTTTTTTTCCTCCCATGCAACGCCAGGGCTCTTCTTCTATCCTTACCACCAAAATACATGAAAGAAAACCTGCAGAAACGACAAGAAAAAAAGAAAAAAAAACATCAAGCGTGTCAGAAAAGAATGAAGGCAAAAGCTCCCGAGTCGACAGGCACTGCCTGGTAGGGGGCAAAAACAAAAAGAAGCGAAAAATTACTGAAAAGACCGCGGATTCCATTGGTCCCGCGGTGATGGCATGGGAAAGGGAGACCACCCGGATGGGCCCTGCGGCGCGCCCAGAGGCGGCCCTGAAGAAAACTCACGAGGCCATTCCGTGCCGGGAGGATCCCTCAAGGGCGAAAGCACATCATCGCCATCCTGCTGCTGCTGCTGCTGCTGCTGGCCACGGAACCACTCCGAATCGGGACGGTCCCGCTTCGACAGTGCCGACGGCATGGACGTGGCCGATGCTGGTGGCGACCAGAGGGGCTGCTGCGCCTCCCACCCGGCATGCGTCGTCTGCAGCGTCTGCAGAGCCTGTGGCGGCGGGTAGTAGTGGGCGGGCGTCTGCTGGCTAAACGGCTCCGACAGGCCCGGGGGCTGGCGTGTCTGCGGCGTCGTCGTAGACGCTGGCGTGGCCGTCTGGGACAGGGACAGCGAAGCACGCGGGCCGGGCATGCCCGGGGGGTTCATGGCGGTGGGCGTGGGGGCCGCAGGGGGGCCGCTGCGGCTGTAGCCAGGGGGCGGGTAGCGCTGCTTGGAGAGATGGGGGTTGTGCAGGGGGTTGTTGGGGTTGTTCTCGGAGCGCACGCCAAAGGGGTTCTTGCTGAAGCTCAGGCGGATGCCGGTCTGGTAGTACTTTGTCGTGGACATGTGGTAGCCGTAGAGCTCGTGCAGACACTTGGTGGCGCACGACACGTCGTAGAACTCGACGAAGCACAGCACCTGCTTGTCGCGCTTGTTGTAGTTGAGCCGGCAGTAGCCCCGCTGCGTCGAGAAGACGGCCCGCAGCTCGTTCTCCGTCGTGCCCTCGGGCAGATTGCCCACGTAGATGGTGTTGCAGGGGGGGTGCTGGTCGTTGGGGTTGATGTGCGGCAGCCTGTACCGGTAGCGGCCGCCCCTGTTCTGGCTGATATTGTACTGCGTAAACGGGTCCGAGTTGTAGTGCGACAGCGCCGGCCGTGCCGAGGGGCCGGTGGGGGGCGAGCGTACGTAGTTGTTGTTCACAAACCCACGGCCCCCCATGGGCCCGGCTGGCGCCGTGGCTGGAGGGCCGCCATGGGCGCCTCCATGGGCACCTGGCAGCTGGCCAAACGGTCCGCGCTGGCCACGGTGCTGCGTCTGCACGGGCGTGGCGTCCAGCGACCGGTGCACATTGGCATGGCCCTCGGCCGGGCGGCCGCCAGAGGACACGGGCGCCGTGCCGCGGCGCGTCAATGGCGGCATCTGCATCTGGGCCGCGTCGTCGCCAAAGCCAAAGTCGGCGTCAATGTTGAGCAGCGTCTCGCGCAGAATATGGTCCTCCTCGGACGTGTCCTGCTGCTGGCCGTCCGCGTCTTCCAAAAGACCCCCCGGCAATGCGCCGTGGTCCCCCGCAGCCGCCATGCGCTGCTCTGGACGTCCGACGCCGCGGTTTGCGTCCACAAACGCCCGGAAATCAGGCGCATCCGCCAGGTCCGTCGACAGCACCGTCGCCAGCGGGGCACCCGAAATGCCCGTCTTGCCCTCCAGAGCATCGCGCGCACGCACGCCCTGCTCGTTCGTCGCATAGAAAAAGGTAATGGACCGGTCGGGCACGTTGTACGGCGTGGCATAGACGCCGATATGGTCGTCCGAAATGCTGCGCAGAATACTGCCAAACTCCTGGTCCATATTCGTCGACAGGCCCCGGATCAGCACCGACGCCTGCGGATACCCCTTGGCCTCGCCGGCCGCGCCGTCCTTGAAGCGGCAGAACCCGTGCGCCTGGATCGGCTCGAAGCTCGGCACGCTCGACGCCGGCGGAGACATGTACTCCCGCTTTTTCGGCGCCGGAAGCGCCCCGGACGGCCGTGTGCTAATCGGCGACGCCGTCGACCGGAGCGAAAGCCCTGCCAGCCGGTCCGAGAGTGACGTCCCGTCGCCGACGCCGGAAAATGCCGGCGACAGTATCTCCGACGTCTGGAGAGCGCTCTGCAGCGGCGGCGTCGTCCGGGCCGTGTTCCGGTGGCCGCCAATGGGCCCGTACGCCGACGGCCCGCTGCTGCTGCTGCCTCCGGGCCCGGCTGTGGGCGATGGCCGGGCCCGTTCGCCGAGGGGTTCTTTGCGCTGCAGCGTGGGCCATGTGCCTGCAGCGGCTGCAGCGCCAGACTGTTTGTTGGCAGTCATTGTCAAGTCGTTGTGCATCGATCTTGTCTCGTTTCTCTTGCTTTCTGTCCTCTCTCTTTTTTTTGTCTTTTTTTTTTTTTTTTTTGTCTTCTGCCCTTCTTCGGTGTCTCGAGACCTTTTTTTTGACTACAAAAGAATCTCTTTTTTTTCTTTAAATTTACAATGGGATATCTCTGCGTGCAAGTGATGGATGGCACTGTTTCGCGTAGATGTAGGTATGTGTGCACAGCATACAACCTGGACGGAAAGAGAGTGAGGGGGGGGGGCCGAGATGGTGGTAAGGGAGGGAATCGCAATTCGTCGCTTTTTTTTTTTTTTTTGGCGGGCGCAACGAGAAAAAATCCTTAGATGCAGTCTACTAAAGTGGGGCTGCTCATGTACTATACATACGCCAATTTTTCACGCTTACGCATTCATAAGCCAACATTATTGACAACGAAAAAGCATTGGAATGTCCTCATTTTTTTTTTTTTTTTTTTTTTTCATACCTATCTTTGTTATGTTTTTTTCTTGCCACATGGGCCACCCCCATCACCACCCACAGCCCCCATTCCTCGACACATCCCTCTGCAGAAAAAATTAAAAAAAGTAAAAAAAAAAATGGCCTGCCTGCCGTTTTTTATCCATTGATTTTGTTTTTATATTGCGACTTTCCTAGTCGCTTTCGTCAACACGACCAAAAAAAGGGGCTGTGGAACCATCACGAAAATACGCGTGTACCTCGGTACTCATTAAACTCGCCCACCAATCAGCGGCTGCGCTTCTCCAACGTCAGACAGCGCGGGGTCGAACGGTTGGGACGAGCCCAGACAAAAAGACCGCATGCATGCGGACACCAGCACCTCCTCCTCTCTTCTCGGAGCCTTCTCCCATACCCAACTGAAACCGTTCCTTCACTTTTTTTCATACTTGCTTTTTCTTTCTTTTTTCTCTCAAGTATTGTATTGACGTCTGCTTTTTTAAAATTAAAATTAAATGTACCCTTTGAGCACTGCTGCTTCTGCATTCAAAATCGACGATCCTGCTGCGCCAATGACAGCTGTCGTTGCACCATGTTAGCCAAATCAACCCATCCAAATTGTAAATGTAAAACGTACTGTTGTGACTGAGCGCCACATACTTCATGTCAAAAAGACCCGTCTCGTCTGCCCGCACTCGTCCCACCGAAACTGCATAGCCATTCGATGCGTCCCGGTCCAGACGCGGCTGCGGCCGGTCCGGCTCATCCATCACCACAATCGCCGGTCGCGGCGCACTCGGACACCCCAATTGCTCCGCCTCCGTCGTGTACTCGCGCAACACCCGCTGCACCTCTTCTGCCGACGGCGGTGGCCGTCTCTCAAAGCGAAGCGATACACACGCCGTGTGGCCATCCATCACCGGAACGCGGTTGCACGCCGCCGAGACACGCATCTCGCGCTCGTCAAAGCCCGTCCTATCCGCCCGGAGCGTGCCCAAAATCTTGCGTGCCTCCGTCTCCAGCTTGTCCTCCTCTCCCGAAATAAACGGCACCACATTGTCGATTATGTCCATGCTGCTCACGCCCGGGTACCCGGCGCCTGACACCGCCTGCATCGTCACCACCGACACATCGGCAATCGGCCCAAAGGCCTGGATCATCGCCGCAAACGGAATCACCAACCCAATAACCGCACAGTTGCTATTACACACAAGAAACCCCTTATCCACGCCCCGGCCCATCACAGTAGGATGCTGCTGGCGCTGGTGCGGAATCAGACTAAGATGCTCCAGGTTGACCGTTGGCACCACCAACGGAACCAGGGGGTTCTGCCGATGGTTCTTTGCGTTCGAAAACACGGGCAGATTGGCGGCAAAAAAGGCCGTCTCAATCTCGCCTGCCACGTCCGAGTCCAGCCCGCTGAAGACAATATCACAGTCGGCAAAGGCCTCGGGCGTACACTCACGCACAACCAAGTCACCTATACGCTTCGACATGGGCGTTGCTTGCTTCCACCGCACTGCCTCACGGTACGGCTTTCCTGCCGACCGCGACGACGCCCCCACGGCATGCAACACAAAGGACGGGTGGCCCTGCAACAGCAGAATAAACCGCTGTCCAACGGAGCCCGTTGCGCCCAAAACGCCTTTCCATTAGAATTTTTTCACTGCCATTTAATAAACGCCCTACATACCGCACTTTTTGGTGGGAAACTCGCTCATTGCGTGTCGAAGCTAAAAAAAGTGTCAAGGTAGAATATAAGCGGTACCCCAAATGAGTCAAGTATGCCGGCACCATCGCCGCCATCGGAACTTCGCCTTGCGCTTAGTAAGTGTCTTAGTCATCCGCGTCGGGTAGCTGCAGCATGCAGAGATTGAACAATAAAGAAGCGAGATGAGTGCAAACCAGGGCATCGGTAACGTCGTGCAATATCCCACGGCATGGCAGCTTGCATGGACGCCCATGGCGCAGCACTGCCCATAATTCCTTTCAAGTTCATGTGCCGTCCCTTTTTTGGTGCATTTTGCCGGTACATCCGCTGTATTCTAGGCGGTGACGAGCCAAGTGCATCACTGTCGAGATGCTACTATTTCATAGCAGCACGGCTCTGTTGATTTGACCCATGTGTAACGTTGGCCACGTCCAACCCATCACTGTTTCTGTTTCCTCCGTCGCCATCTCTTCTCCTTCTGTCCACGCTGCATCTGCACCATATACATTCCCATCATAACATTGCGCCGCCGTCGTCATGGAGAACACTGCATCTACCGAGCATCCCACGGAGGGTAACATGGCGAGCCCTGTTACGCCGACAGCCCCAACGACAGAAGGCCCTTTGGCCGATCAAAATGCCCCAGCTGCCGTCCCGCCACCAGAAACAACTGCCAAAGAAGTCAAAGAAGTGCCGAAGCACGTCAGAGAAGTGCTGCAGTCCGAAATTGGCATTTCTACAATGCTCTCACGGCTGAAACTCAGCATCAGCATGGCAAAAGTAGGCCCTGCAGACACTACCTCCTGCCGAATACTGACATGCAGGAATTTGCCACCTTTCTCAAGAAGCGTGCTCAGATCGAGGACGAGCATGCGACCAACATGCGAAAACTGGCCAAAGCCACTCAGGACAACATTTTGAAAGACCCGGCACAGAACAGTAGTAGCTTCGGTGCCGCCTTTGGTGAAATGATGGACGTGCATAGCCGCATGGCCGACAATGGCCAGCACTTTGCCGTATCGCTGCAGAAAATGCACGAAGACCTCATGGAGCTGGCAACGCTCTCCGAAAAGGGTCGCAAGACATACAAACAGCTGGGATTGACGGCTGAGCAGCGTGTGGTCGATCTGGAAACGGCCACACGAAAGTCAAAGTCAAAATATGAATCGCTGGCCGAGGAATACGATCGTGCGCGCACAGGCGACGCCAGTCTCCGCCGAGGAGGATTCGGCTTCAAAGGCCACAAAACAGCGGCACAGCAGGAAGAGGACATGCTGCGCAAGGTTCAGGCACAGGACGAGGACTACCACGGCCGCGTGGACACATGGGCCCGCGAACGGGCCGATCTGCGGGCAACGGTCCGTCCTGACATTGTCAAGACCATCCAAGAGCTTGTCAGCGAGTGCGATGGCGGTGTTTCTCTGCAGGTACAGAAATACGCCACATATAGCGAGCGCCTCCTACTCAGCAATGGCATCTCTGTCAGTCCGATTCCATCTGCACAAAAGTCTCCGCGTAGTTTGCGGGACATCGTCAGTGGCATCAAGAATGAGGAGGATCTTCACGACTATATTGGCAGCCATCTAGCCAAGGTGCCTCTTCCGACGCCAGATCCCGTGTATGAACGCCACATTGTGCTTGGCGGCAATCCAAGGAACAATGCGACCGGCACACCAAAGTCCACGTCAACGTCTGCATTTGCCAAGCCACCGGCGCCCGCCGCGCCTGTAGTAGCCCCCGGGTCGCATATGACACTGACGCAGAATGACCACAAGCAGAGCGTGCAGGGACTGTATGGCGAGGCACAGGCCTCTATGCTACAGCCAACACACAAGCCAACGCTGCATGTGCGCAACAACACTGCTAAGAGCGAGATCTCATTCATGTCGGCTGATGCACCAAACCCCTATGCAATCCCTGCGCCTCCGTATGGCTCTTTGCCCTCACATACTATAGAACCCTACCGCCCGGATGCATTTTTTTCAATACAAACGAGCACGGTGCAGCCAACAAACCAGTTTCTCCCGCAGAATCCCCAGGCCATGCATGAGTCCTTCTTGCCCACAGGGATGCCCGCAGGCATGCCGGGCCAAGGCATGTACGCATCGGGCGTTGTCATCCCCCGTGCTGTCTTCAACACTCCTCTCTCTGAATTATATGAACGTGACGGCATTCCTGTTCCAGTGGTCGTGGACCAGTGTATCCAGGCCGTGGATTTGTTTGGCATGGATACGGAGGGTGTCTATCGCGTGTCTGGCTCGCAAAACCATGCCACCAAGCTGCAGACCATGTTTGACGCGGACGCATCATCGCCCAGCCTTGATTTCCGCAACCCAGAAAACTTTTTCCATGATGTGCACAGCGTCACTAGTCTTCTGAAAAAGTTCTTCCGGGACCTGCCAGATCCGCTTCTGACCAAGGAATACCGCAGTCAGTTCCTTGCGGCTACCGAACATCAAGACCCCATAAAGCGCAGGGATGCTCTGCATGCCGTTATCAATGCCTTGCCAGACACCAACTACGCGACACTTCGGGCTCTTGTTCTGCACTTGTATAATGTGACTCGGCATCCTGAAACGAAGATGGATGCTTACAATCTAGCCGTCATTTTGGCGCCAACCCTCATGGGCATTCCATCCGACACGGAGCTTCCCGTGCAGAACACCAATGGGGGTGATTCCTTTAGACTCATTACCATTGTCATGGAGACTATTATCCTCAATGCCCTCGAGATTTTTAATGAAGACTAATTTTACGTTTCTACCTTTTCTAAAATGAATAAAAATTAAAAATGAGAAAAGTGAAAAAGGGGGCATGCTTGTCTTTTATTATGACATGCAGAGATGTGAAAGGAAGTCACGCGTTGTGCTGCCCTGCCCCCGTTTGCACGTTAATGGCAGGTATATATTGAAGAAAACCGGGATATCAATCATGGTTGCTCTTTCCGTGACTGCCTGCCTCACACATGGACGCGTCACCTGTGGCAACGCCTCCTGTAGATGATGACGATTCTGTCAAGGTGAGAAGGAACAACCAAGTTGTGCTGCTTCGACTAACGGGAGAGTGCGACGACGTGCCGGAGAACGAGGTGATCATTCGATTTGCATCGATTGATCAGTTTGCCGATGTTCACAGGACAGCCTCGCAGTTTGAAGATGAGGTGGAGGCCAAAGAGTTTGACACGTCCAAAAAAGAGGGCTGTCAGCTCAAAGGATGGCCGTTATTGCGGATTGTAGAGTCGGACGGGAAAGATTTATGGCTTTTGTTGGTGGAGCGTAAAAAGATTCTAGAGCCGATGATTCCGTCCATTGCAGAGAATTGCATGCTGCGGATCGTAAATGAAGAGAGAGAGTCAGGGTGGCGGGTTGTGCAGAGAGTTCATAATAGATTTGTCGGAGATGTACAGGACTGGTCAAAGATAATTTCTTTCCACCTAAAACTAGCACCTGACGACGATGAAAGCAGCATTCTGCGTCCCATTATTCCTGACTCGAGTCCGGAAAAGATTTGCATGGACAGAATTGTGCTGAATGAAAACAACGCCATTAGTATCCAGCTTGAATTCACTCGGAACAAGGCAACGTTTAATGCCGAGATGAACTCGTTGCGGGCCATGGAGGTCACCATGGGGGCTGTCCAAAATGGCACTAATGATGGCGAACTTATCCGGAAGGCGGCAGCATGCCAGTTCTTGCTGACGTTTGACGAGCCTTCTTTCTGGTTGAATATCTTTGGGCAGTATCCCCACATGGATAAGCCACTTGACCCTCAAAGCCAGGTCCCGCCCCATTTACAGCAGCGATATTCGCATTTTGATCAAGATCAGAAGAAGGCTTACCATGGGCTTTTGGCCAAAATGCCGTGCGGCTTGTGTTTTCTGCCGGGAGGGCCTGGTGGAGGCAAATCCCATTGGGTCATGACGGTAATTTCCCTTTTGCAATGCCAGTCGAGTGCCAGGGTCTTGTATATGCTCGATATCAATGATCCTCTTGATGATGCCACGGAAAAGTATGCCAAGCTGATGGCGAGTGCAGGGATGAACAAAAAGGTAATTCGTATGCGCAACTTTGGTACGGAAATGCGGAAGAGCTCCAAGATGAACTCGATTAGACGACATGTTCGATTCACCAAAAAGAATTTAATGGATACTAGCAGCGAAATGGAGGTGGACTTTACGCGCAATTTCCTAGAGCAGCATACGGATGGCATTGAAAAGAAGGAACATCGATCCTTTTTGACACTCGACGAGGCTGCATGGGACCATTTCAAGACCAATGGACCTAGATATGAGCGGCTTGCATATTTACTAGAATCTTTTGATAATTCGCCAGCTGCAGAGGAGTCTCTCCGAAAACAAATCTTCACGCTATATGTAGACGTCTTGCAAGAAGCTGATTTCGTAGCAACAACGCCATGTGTAGCATCAAGTCTTTTTAAACGATACTTCTCCCCTGACTTGGTTGTATTTGACGAGGCAGCCCATGCACGGGAGCTCTCGACACTGATTGCCATCAGCAACTTTTCGCCCTCTTCTGGCTGGATTTTTCTAGGGGACCATCGTCAAACACAGCCCATGGTAAAGTCAAACAATATAAATCCTCATAGGTTGCAGCTAGCCATGTCAACGATGGAGAGGGCCTACCATGCGGGCGCATTGCAATATCAGCTTCTCATCAACCACCGAGCTTTTCATGACCTTGAAAGACTCCCCAGTAGATTGATTTATGGTGGAAAAATGCAAACAGGTATTTCGGCAGCACAAAAAAAGACTGTGTCCAAGTTTGTGACCAAATATCTAGAGAAACTCGCCGGCACAAAGTGCAGTGTTCCACGTCTGATTGTGCATTTGCAAGGTGCAGGAAAGGCAGAGCATTTGGCACAGAGCTGGTACCACCCAGATCACTTGAAGTGGACCATGGACCGAGCACTAGAGCTGATTCAAGAAGAGGAGTTTCGGAGCGTTGACAACAAAGAGCCTGGTCGAATCCTTTTAATTTCTCCGTATAAAGCGTCTGTAGAAAAGTACCAAGAAGCCATTGCAGAGTTGGCAGAAAGATACCCTGATCTAGACGTTCATAGGCGTGTGGAAGCACGTACGTGGGACAGTTCGCAGGGCCACGAGGCGGATATTGTAGGAATTGACTATGTGCGGTCCCGGCCGACGTCGTTTATGGATGGGATGTATCGATTCAATGTTGGGCTAACGCGGGCTCGGCAGGGAGAATGGCATTTGATGCATCCAAGCATGCCGCGTTACATGTCCTTTTATGATACTCAATATCTCTCGCGTCTTTATGAGGCCTGTGACTTTGGATTGACGGAAGAAACGGAAGGGGCCATTGTCACGATCATGCTGGAGGAGACCAGGGCGGTGGACAATCTGGCCAAGGAAATTGATGCGTTGGCAGTGTCACGGCCGGTGCAAGCGTTTGATGAGATTTTGCAGAGGGAGGCGGAGATAGCACGGCCAAAGCGCACGGCGTCAGTGTCTCGACGAGGACGGTCAAGAGGGCACCGGCATCGGAAACCACGAGAAGTGCAGGCTGTCGAAATGGTAGACGTGGGGGAGGAGGAGGAGGAAGACGATGAAGGCGATTTTATGGAGGAGGGGGAGGCATCGAAATATATAGAGTGGTAATCAGCCTTTTTGCTTAGTCCATGGATGGGCTTTGTAAGGAAGAAGAAGGCCATGTTTTGGAAACTACGCGTCGAAAAAAGGAAGAAGCAAGGGCGCCGGAATAGAGACGGTCATTGAAGTGGATGACGGGAGGTGGAATGAGGTTGGTTTGGGGCATACTTGCGAGCATGGCCATGGAAGGTCCTAAGAGAGTAATGACGAGCAAAATATACTTCATAATGGAGGAACAATGGAGAAGAAATGGAGAGCTCTTGTCATTCGGACGGGCATGACATGCATTTTATACGTGATGGTAAGACGTGGAGCACGGCATCCAATACATTTTGTGTTCTTACTAAAAGTTATTCTCATCCAGTCTTGCAGGCGCATACGTCTTGGGCACGACAAAGAGAGCACGGGCCTCTACGAGTCGTTGGCCATCGAGATCCTCCATCTTTGCCGAGCACCACATTTTGCGAAGCCGTGGATCTAAATTGTCTAGATCAATGCCTTCTTGTCCTACAAACTCTTTTGGAATTTCTGGAGTGCATCTGACCACATAAAACCCTGGAAGTCGCACTGGCTTACGGTACTGCAATTCTAATCGGGCTGTCACGCCAGTGCGGGCAGGAAACGTCCGAATGGCGCAGCGTCCAATGGCCTCATCAAGAATCGTCGCCAACGCGCCACCATGCGCCGTCCTTGGCCAGCTGCTCAGTTCCTCATCCAAATACAACAAACTCGTCATTTCACCCGTCTTCCAGTTACGAAAAACGCGATGGCAGCCACCCATGGCCTGTACACCGCTTAGCGCCACGGCCGTTAATCGGCCAGTTCGCCGGTCTGTTGGCACATCGCTTTCCTCCTGAGCAATAATCCACTCCTCCCAGTCCTGGTCGCGTAGAAGCTGCTGTACCAGTGGGATATCCTCTTCCGAAACAGCACGCAAGAGGGCTTTGATCTCGGCTTCGGCTTCGGAGCCACGCGGAATCGTCAGTTCCTCGTGATCAGGGCTCCCATAGGCCGGGATTTCTTCCACATATAGCTGGCTGAGCATCTGCATCGGCACAAGGGCAGACAGGCCGATGAGAAAGTACACAATCGTCGATATCTTGACTCGCGGTGTCTTCCCCGGAGGTGTTTGCCGAAAATTCGGCATTTGACCTTGACTCGGTGCAAAGTTGTACCACCTTCGGGGAACATATGCTCCCGGCAGACGCGGTGGCACAGCCACAGCCCGAGAAACCCGCAGCAACGACCGTACGGACATTTTTGCTCTCGTCTCTTTTTCGGAAGCGTCCTTATAGTGTGCTTAGTAATAAGGAACTGAACAACGCAATTGGACATAAAATTCAACTATACGAAATGCACCAAAGAAAATCACAAACTCAAACATATAAACTCCTGTAACTCATCTTAAAACTCATTTCTACTCCGTATCCTGCTTGACACTCTCCAGAGATGCCAACTTCTCATGCAGGCCATTCTTACCACTAGAAAAGGCAACCTCCTGCTCATCCTGGGAGAGCTGGGAAAATGCCTGAACACTCTTCCACTTTGTCTCAGGAATGGTGTATAAGGTATGGATAAGATTGAATTCTTCCTGGCTAAAATTTTCAATCTTATCAACAACCTTCATACTAGACATATAAATGATAAGCTGTTCCATAGTAAGAGTTAACTTCCTCTTAAGCTCATCCACCGATTCGATGGAAGCATTATCAGACTTCATGGTCTTGCTAGTATTGTAAAACTCGTCTAGCTCAGTCGCAACGTCATGCAGACATGCGTTAATAACAGCAGCTGTCTCTGGCGTAGCTTCCTTGCAGGTTGCATTTCTTCTTCTGTTAAAATCATCAATTACTTTCCGATTGCCTTCCATGTCCTTGAAAACCAAATCGGGATCTTGTATAATTGGAAGCAAGCCTTCAATGGTATGCAACTTCTTGTAAACAGCACCGATTTCAACGGTAGAAAGAATAGCGAGATAGATGTGGATGTAGTTGAGGTCATCAATAACCAACTCTTAATACTAGTGAAAAGGTTAACAATGTGATGGACTACCTTGGTCTTCCTCATGGTAAGCTTGATATCATTGAAGAGCATGCCAAGCCGTTTTCTGGCGAGTTCAAGTTTGTCAAAAACATTGCATCACTTTCCCAGGAAGAAGCAAAGTGTGGAGCCATTCAGGAAGTTCTGTGTTACTCATTGCTGCTACTTTTGTTTTCTGTAAAGGCTTTGTTTTGTAAAGATGGGTGTATAATGATCCAAAAAGAAGGGTGCAAGCTCCCATTTTATACCCGCAAAGGATTCATTGTCCAACAAAAGATGATTTAGATTGGGCTATTTTGAGCCAGACATTTTCCAAACCGACTAGAGTATTCTTATGAGCGTCTGGTTTGATAAGGTTGAATTTCCTATTCGCTTCTCTGTGGTAATGATGAGCACGAGCGGTAAATTCCATCCATTAAGAAGGCAAAGATGGCGCCCAGCCCAGAATCAAACTGAAAAAGCGTAATGTCATACCCTTATATCATTCCCAAAATGACCATATAGAAACGATCGCCAATATAGAAGCCATGACATGATTTCCGATTCGCTCAGGTAACGCCTCTGATATAGGTAATTCTATAAGCCTTTTTCTAATTCGATTATTTGCCATAAATAATCCTGACATTCTCGAACTTAATAAGAGATGTTTTTTTTCTTATAGATATAAAACTGCAAAATCCAAAGGCTCAACAAAGGCCAATGAGACACATTCATGAAAATCTAACCCTGGTGAGCCTTATCTCATGGCATCATCACGTTGAGGCTTCCCGTAACATGTCATACACCGAGAAACACAATACATTACGTGTCAAAATACTCCAGCTCCTTGAGAAGATCTTGTGCTTGTGCTCTTCGGCTTTTCTTTTTCCTGTCTTTGGCATAAGGGCTTCGGTTCCGCTTATCGGCACCCCGTTCCGTCGCGCCCGTAACGCCTGTCTTGCCCACAGCGACGTCGATGACACGGGGGCCCTTACGTTTACCATCCTCGTCGAAGTTGCCACCCTTTCCGAGACGGATATTACGCGGGGTGCGTGTTTTGGCACCCAATGCCCATAAGTCACCCCACTTAGCCTTGCGAGCATCGTGGTAGTCCTGTCGTCCACGGGATCTTGGTACTACCCACCGCTCCATTGTGGCATCAGGCGTACACACATCCAAAACAACATGCCCATGTCGCTTCAGTGGCGGCAGAAGAAGACGCGGTAGAGACAGTGCATGGGGTGTCTCTGGGACAGGGTCGCCTGGCTTGGCATCCTTACCCCATTTATCTCGCGCATGCCCGAAAAAGGCGTTATCCAGTGCCTCTGGGCCTTGTACAATCGGTCCTGGCAAGGGCAGCTGCACGTCGTGGAGCCCAGGAACGCCGAGTGTCGTCAGTGGCACGAGCCCCTGTGTCTTTTGCGTACCACGCTGCACGGCAATGTAGCTAAAGTCTATATCCTCATGGTTCTTCTTGGACTCGCGAAGGATACGCTGCAGAAACTGTGGCCGGTGGAAGCGTTGGCTAAAATGACAAAAGTCTTTGCGACCACCTGTGATGCCTGGCTGGGTGTACATGGGACACACGCTGTGGTTTGTGCAGGGGGCTATAATCATGCCTGGTTCCGGTTGGACCCTAGCATCTTCGTTAACCACAGGCGAGGGACCATGTGGAGGGGTTATAAAATGGTCGAGGATTCTCTGACGGGCATCTGCAACCGCCTCAAAGCCACGTGGATGACCCTTTTCCAAGAGAATGAGAACACCACCGTCTGGGTTCAATTGTGCCCACAGATTCGACAGGAGACGATTACGCTGGTACTGTTCGCTCAGGGGCATCAGCATATGACTGGCAATAATCACATCATACGTCTTGCGGCGTGTTGATGAGTTGTGCTCTCCCGGGGCATCAATATGGCGGTCGACATTCTCGGCAGAGTGCAAAAGGTCCGGGAGTCGTGGCAAAAAAGTGGTATTTCCAAAGAGCCGCAAGAGACGATGCCGGAGCTCATTGTTCCCCACCACAACCGTCCGCTCCATCCGTTTCCGCGGAATGGCATCCTGCGAGGCTTCATGGGCTTTACGCTCTTCGGCCGTCATGGCATCAAAATCCTCCACGGAGGCGTAGCTTTCTTGGAGAAGGGCACCTCTCTCGCGTAGCACGGCCAGTTCTGCACGAAAGACTTGGTTCCAAGCAGCTAGACCAGCACCACCGCCACCTACGTCGAGGATGCGTGGATGGCTACCATCGGCCTTTTTCAAGAGACCTTCCATCCAGCTCGAACCAAGACGACGACGCACCTCTGTCAAGACATTCATGGCACTTGCATAGACACCAGGAATGACCGTGGACAAGTACACATCCGCCTCAATAGGCGTCATGGTGGTGTCTGTTGCCGCCATGGCCACGGGAAGCTGTTCGTAGTTTGTCTTGCCACCGTTCCGTCCAATGCGCCCGGACGGTGTCAGGGGTGAGTGCGGCAGACCATGGCCACCAAAGGCCTTTTCAGCTGCCTGTGCCACGTGGGTAACGTCTGTACGCCGTAAAAGAGAGGTGATGGGATAGACCAGCGCATCCTCTGGCAGCGAAACTGTCTTGGGCATTGTCCGTCCACGGCCCATAAGTGTATATGGATGCAATCGACGCTGTCTTTCACGGCTCCAGCCAAGAGCCTTACGGTCTTCTTCATCCTCCGGGTCGAATTCCTCCTCTTCTTCTTCTTCCACAACAGCTTCCTCTTTTACCATAATTTCTTCATCAATAAACTTCCCTTCGGCTTCTACAAAGTCTTCATCGGCTTCCGCAGCTTCAGCATTTTTGGTTTCCTCGGCTTGCTGCTCCATGGCCATCTCAAAGTCTTTTTTTAATACCAAAAGAGCCTCGTATTCACGCTCATTTCTGGCTTTTGCCTGGATAAAATCCATCTTTTCATCCCTCGAAGCTTCTTCTGGCTCTTCCGTCTCCTCCGGCATGTATTTTTCCTCGAGAATATCACGTAGTTCTTGGATGGCCTTTGCTTCTTGTGCTGAAGATGCATCTTCCACCGTTGCCAAATCCTCTTCCTCCATCTCTCGAAGTCGCTCCGACTCATCCATGGCTTCCTCGAGCTCCTGCTCTGGTTTTTTTTGATATGAGACAGTCTCCACGCCTCTTAGCATCGTCTCTTGAAGGAGAGACGCCTCGTTTGTGGGCTGCATCGTCTCTTCCGTGATTCCCACGTCTTCTGGAAGCGTTTCTCGAAGAGGGGACCCAAAAAGACGCTTGTACACCCGCATTTCTTCCTCTGTCAGGTACCCCTTGGGCAGAGTGTCTCCAAACGTGGCTCGGGCATCTCTTACAATCTTTTCCACTTTGCTCATGTCATTTCGTACTTTTGTCGTGGAAAAGAGCAGATTCTGTCGCACTCTAAGACTTGGAGTGACGCCAAAGGCCTGTCGGAGCCATGCCTGACTCAATGGACACGCCCGCTGCAGCGCTTTGGCCCTATACATTGCACTATCGAGTCTTTTACAAGATAAATCCAAAGTTATAAAATTTCTACATGTGAAAACAGTGGGTCTGCACAAACCGTGCATAATTCTTATTTTTTGCCGAAACGTTGTAGGGCGGCCTCGGCAGCGGCTTTTCTGGCCTCTAGTGCCTCTTTTGACGGCCCAGAACTCGGCTTGGGTGCCTCCGCGGGCTTGCGTCGGCCACCCAGGGGCCGCAGACCGATAACATCGGCCGTAGGTGCACGGATATTGTACTTGGAGTTTTGTGCCGCTTTGTAAGGGTCAAGTGAGAAGAGAGAGACGAAATACAGACCCAAAAAGGTAATGAGAGTGTTCACAATGCGGTTGAGGTCAAAGGAGTGCGCCCGGAGCACAGTCGGCTTCGTTTTAGTCGATGAGCCCAGCTTATGCCCCTTGGACTGGAGCAGCGACCCTCCAGCGGCCAGCTTCACCGCCTTTTCCACCGCCCTCGTAAGGCCAGAAGGATCGGCCCCTTGGACAGTCTCCAAGACGTTTCCCTTGTGGAATAGCAGGAATGTGGGCATGGCCTGCACGTTGCAACTGCTTGCAATGTCCTGCTGGTTGTCCACGTTCACCTTGACAAAGGAAATGCGTCCCGGCTTGCCATACTTGGCCGCCAACGACTCAAATGTCGGCGAAATGACCTTGCAAGGCCCGCACCAGTCGGCATAAACTAAACGTCAGTCTAGTTTCTCACTAGAAGGAAGCGTACAGTCGGCCACAACGACGCTCGATGTGGACAGCAGCTGGTTCCACTGCGTCATCGACGACACGGCACTGCTCATCTTTTATTTTTTGCCAAAAGATAATGGTGACGTAATGAAAATAAAGCCGGGTCTATGGGCGGTCTTTTCGTCGACACTAGCGACCGCCTTTTACGTAAGAAAATACTGCCTGTCAAATGTCCCTTGTCCGCCAAAAAAGTGAAAAAGGATCTTGATGGGCAGCGATAGAGGGAATTAAAGCCGTAAAGATGTCGTATGGTGACGGGTTCAAGGTAGGTCTGCGGTTTTGTATTGTCAGAGGCTCATTAGGTAGAAAAGAAAGATTGATAGTGGTTTGAAATTCACGCCGTCCAATCGATTCCATGCCCATGGCGGCCGAGACTGGACCGTATCCGTGGCTTTTCCCACCAGTGTCATTGAAAAGTAGGTCTCTTTTCAGTCTTATGAGTAATGAGTATGCCCTAACGCTTAGATGCAAAGAACCAGAAAAAAGAATCCATGCGCCATCGTTAATTGCACGGGCACTTGGCATCTTTTCCATTGACGAAGTCATCGTCTTTGACGACAGTGCTGCCAATACCCGGCCACGGACAGTAGACCACGATGCGTATACGGGCGATATTGATCCTGGACACTACATTTACCACCTCTTATGCTACATGGAAACGCCTCCCTTTATGCGAAAGACTCTATTTCCTACACATCCCAATTTGCGTCTGCAAAAGTTCCTGCCCACGCTTGAGATGCCCCACCACCCACACAAAAACGAGCACTTGCCCTACATGGAGGGCATTACCCTGAGCGACAAACCTGTGAACCCAGCACACAAGACGGTGGTGGAAATTGGCCTAGACAAGCCGGTATCCATTCGGGAGGCCATCCCACCCAAGACACGGGTGACGCTCCACTTCCCCGACAAGTCGTTTGATGAGGGCCATGCTGTCGACCCTACGGAACCAAGAACTAAAGCAGGCTACTATTGGGGCTACCAGGTCCGGCGATGTGCGTCCCTTTCGGCCGTTTTCACTGAGTCTCCGTATGACGATGGATACGACATTAGCATTGGAACGTCAGAGCATGGAACGCCGGCCTCACATGCGTTTCCACGAGACAAGACGTCGCCTCTCGCATTCAAGCACATGTTGATTGTGTTTGGGGGACCTCGTGGTCTAGGGTATGCGGCCATGAATGACCAGGATTTGGCAGAGTCAGGGATTCGGGGGAACAATGTGGCAGAGCTTTTTGATCATTGGATTGATGTACTGCCGAATCAGGGAAATCGAACCATTCACACGGAAGAGGCCGTCATGATTGCTCTCACGGAACTGCGGCGACTATGGTCGGATGTGTAGTTTTTCTTTTTCTTTCTTTTTTTCTTTGTTTTTTGGAAATGAAAAGGGAGATGAAGACAAAAGTCGACCTCTTTACTATGAATGATGAAGATTGAATATAAATTGGGATGGAATAAACAATGAAAAAAAGAAACTAGAGGCCGCTATCAATTTGGTCGGGGATGTGTGTCCCTGTCCAGGCGGCCCAGTCTCTACACGTCTGGGCCATGATATTAGGCACTTTGTAGCTAGAAATCTCATCGGGTTGGACAATGAATTGCATAAAAAATCCAGCCGAGGCATGCCATGCAATATGACAGTGGAAAGGCCAGACACCTGGATTAATGGAATCGAACTGCAGAACCAGATGGCCGTTGGCTGGCACGATTTGGACGTCTCTTCGCATGGGGGCCTCTCCGTGGACGACAGAGCCGTCCCACATGCCAGGTCCTTCATGAAGAACATATACATTTGCACCATGTAAGTGCATAGGATGGCTACATTAGAAATCATTTGAAAGAAAAAAAGAAAGAAAGAGAGAATACGTACTGCATGGGGCCTTGGTTGATCACGACGATTCGGACAGATGAGTTGGTGTAGAGGTTCCGAGTATTCCATTGCTCTGGAAGCGATGTATTTCCGAGACTGGCGAGGAGAAGCGTAGGCGAATTGTAGTCTCCGCGGAAGCTCACGCCATCAAAGGTCAGGAGCGTGCTTCCGGAAGCGTTGACATACATGTTGATTTCATATTCGCCTTGGAACGTGGGCAAGGGTGGCTGAATTGTAAAAATAGGCCTCGTCTGCTCTAAGGGGTCATTCTCACAACGATCCCGTGGCTGTGCGCCTTGTGCCTCGGTCCATGGCGTGGATGTCGGGATCGGTTCAGCGTTCGAGGGAGGACTATCTTTCGGTTTGGATGGCTGATCTGGTTCCTTTTCTGGGTTGCTTACAGGTGCGCTTCCGTAGCCAAAGAGCCCACTAAAGCTACCAAAACCACCATATCCGCGGGGCGTATACTCCCTCTTTTCCTTGATATATGATGGCGTGGAAGCGCTCTGGGTGAATGTGCTGGTTGGTTGACAAATGGTACTTTGCGTGCTTTTCTCTCCCGTAGTATCGCGTGGTTTGGTGGGATGTTTTCCGTCCTGATAGTATATGATGGCTTTGGTATCTCGGCCATTGGACTGGGTACATTCGGCGATATGACTTCGCATCCAAAATGACGGAAGTTTGTTTTTGTCTTTAATCTTGGCATCAGCCTTGACCAGCACATGAGCACGCTGGCCAATACCTAGAATGACAGTCTTTGTATCGTACTTTTCGATGGGCGTCAGGTCATATGCAATGACGGTGAGCGTATGGCCATCAATACTAAAATGTTGCAAACCTTCTGAGCCCGTATTGATGAGGCGAAGAAGATGCGTTTTGCCTGGTTGAAAGGTGAATGTGGCGAGGGGTGCATTGTCTGTACACTTGGCATTCTTGTCGGCTGCGGCAGAGCAATTGTATGCATTTTTTCCATTGATAAGATTATTATCGGACGTGGCTTCGGGCAGAGCGCCTGGCTGGAACATGGCTTCAAGAAGGGTCATGTACTCTGAGTGGTGATGGTCGGACAAGATGACAGGACCAAGGTCGATGTCGTAGTCGTATGTTTCGGGGCCATGGATGACAATGGGGCCGACAATGCCGTCGCTGTATTGAGCGGAATAATGGGAATGATACCATGTGGTTCCGTAAAGACTGGCGTCAAACTGGTAGGTGAATGATTTTCCAGGTGCGATAGGGCATTGTGTAAGGCCAGGAACGCCATCCTCCCAGGGGGTATTTTCCTGAAGAAACCCATGCCAGTGGATGGCTGTGCCTTCCTCTGGACCGGTAATATTGTTATGGACGGTAACTTGGATGGTGTCACCCCAATTGGCTTCGATGGTAGGTCCTGGGAAGGCGCCGTTGATGAGGATCATTTCTTTTTCGTATCCATCGGGGGCTATTATGGCTCGGCTGACGGTGAAATCATAGGGCCGAATAACGCCTGTTTTGGGGGACGTCGTAAAGGGATTTGTCTTGAATGCAGTACGATCAGCCCATGGTTTCCCTTTAGGTAGTGGGTTATTTTTGAGAAAAGGAGGGAACGAGGGGGCATCTAGTGTCCCAAGGACAGAATTGCTAGTGAAATTAGTAGAGAGAACATTTAAATATAAAGAGATTAGAAAAGTACCCGTTGGTTTGCTTTTGTGTGAGCGAGGCACACGTTAGAGAGGGCAGGCAAACTGCCGCCAGGATGGACCAATGCATTGGTTAAGTAAAAAAGAATGTGTCTGATGGTTGAAAGAGCTGAAATGAGTGTATGAGGGGCAAAATAAAAGAATGGACGCCAAGACTAGATGAATAAAACCATGTCAAGAAGAAGAGCCGAAGAAGAGAACGAGGAAAAGGGATTTCTATGGAGGGACTTTATATTGAAAAAAAAGCCGTGGAGAACTTTTGCGAAATCCTTTTTGTCTATGTCGGTTGTACAATGCCCGAATGTGAGGCAAGGAATATTGATTTTAAAGAGGACCCTCGATGCTGGTGTGGTGAAATTGGGATGATGTGTGGCGTTTTTTTGTACACACAAGGCGAGGTGATTATTCGTCGAGAGGGCAAACATTGTTATGGCTACGCCTCGGATTGTGACCATGTAGTATATATGAGGCAGCATGGGGAAGAAAAAGAAATAGCGTCAAGTTCCACCAACGACCTCTTTACTTCTTTTTTTCTGGGTATGATAAAGTAACTGAAGATGTGGATGGTGTCATTGATTATATCCGGCATCATGAACATGCCCGAAAATGGGGGGACACAAGGAAAATAACATTGGTCATGCAGTATATTCCGTCTGAACCTTGTAGGAAAAAGGAAATATAATACAACGAGAAGGCGGAACGATGAATGTAAATAGTAAAAAAAAGAAATAACTGAAAAAGAAGAAAGAAATAAAGAATGATGGCCACGCGAGTCTATAAAAAGAAACAAAGAGACAATGTCTTTGGGGAGTGTCTGTTTGGAGAGTCTTCAAGGTTTCCCAGGTTAGGGAAAAGAAACTTCTTTTTGCCAAATGTGGCGTTGGATATGAGTGACACTATGGCATTCGTCATGTCACGGACGCCATCTATGATGACCGCCAACGGCAATGCCGCCAACACGAAATGGTGGCTTTTAGGGGCATTAGATAAGAAGGAAAGGAGGGGACGGGTTGAAGGAGAGAAGGATGGAGTGGAAAAGGGAGTAATCTATTTCTACGTTTATGATTGGCGACGGGGATGGAAGCCTTGCTCGGCAGCTATGATCCAAGGCTTTTTCTGGGCATGTGCATAGGCTTGCTGCACGATAGGCGAAGCGTCGTTGCGGATGACACTGCCAATGGACATGAAGAAGCCAAACGTGGCGCCCGAGGCAGCCATATACTGGCCAAGCGTCCGCATGATGCCGTTGGCACCTGGGCCATAACGGAAGATGCTGACAGTGCCTGGCAGGGTTAGTTGGTGTTCCTGGCGGCACAGGACACAAGACCTACCATAGATGAAGCCAATAATGACGCCGACCGCTGGTTTTTGTTAGTCAAACGTTTCATCACGTTGATCAGACGGGGATGGCATACTTCCACCCATCATGGCACCCATTTGGACTGTTTCCGGTTAGTACTCTACGCTGATTCTTTTTTTTTATATATTATTATTATTCTATCTTATAGAAGGCCTCCGTACACTTGTCCATGGCCGACTGGCCGCCATGCCCAGCATTCATCGGTGGTGCAGGCATTTTTCTTTTCGTCGATGATGGAAAGTTCACGAGCGAAATCTTGAAGTGGGAGGATCCATAAAAAAAGACTTTTGGCCAATCGGCGCAGAGAATGCCTCACGTGACTTGTCTTTGTTTGACGCAGTAACGCCTTTAAGTTTGAGACGCGAAAGGACGAGCGGTGCGGTGGGTCACACAGGGGGAAGACAATGGGGCATCGAGACGGATGGGACTTGACGGCGTTTGTAGGGCGGATGGGGAGGAAGAGCCGTGGAAAGAAGCTTCTCAAGGAAAAGGAGGATTACGTCATTGGTTATCTTCAACGAACAAAAAAAAGAAAAAAGTAAAAAAAAAAGGAAAAAACAGATTGTGCAAAGGGCGAAGCGAGGAGATACGGGCCCTTTGCCTAAAAGAGCGCACTAAAAAGACAAAAAAGAGTGGAGAAGACGCTGGAATGCCAGCGCAGGTTCCCCTGAATGGGGCAGACGCCCCAAAGGGAACAGACAATGAGAAAAGGTGGACGGAAGGTGGTGTATGGGGGAAGGTGGGTGGTGGGCGGTGGGTGCCAGGAGGGTGAGAGATGACAGTGTGGAGGGATGGGGTAAAAATACATACATACCTACATAGGACGGGGCGAGGCCTGTGGCAAATGCGCTGTAATCGTGGCAAGATAACGCAGACCGCCCTATATTAGATGGATAAAAATTACGTGTTAAATGGTCATGTAAGCGGGTTCCCAAAGACGAGAATCAAAACAAAAAAAAAAAGCAGCAGCAGTAAATGGCAACGGTCTGCCAATAGATTCTCTCTTCACATAGGACATTTTTATTTATTTTTTTTGTTCATTTTTTTCGGGTTCAATTTATTTTTCCTTTGTTTCTTTGCTGCTTTGATATCCTTTGCCTGGTGCAAGCCTTGACATCTGGTGGCATTGACTATTGGCGTATTTTCCTCTTGGAATTCTCGATGCATTGGCAGGGAAAGCCCCAAAAGATTGATTGAGAAAGCGAGCAACAAGGAGAAGACGGTCGCGAAGAAGAAAAAGGCCCTTTTTGGACGAGTTCTGCTTGACTGCATTGGCCTTTCTGGAGACAGCTGCATGTATTGAATTGTGCTGGACAGACTGCGCCGTTTGTTGGATTCCGTCGTGTATTTCGTATATTGAGACAGCGAGAGCACCCCCGCACGTTCACGGACGCCGGCACAGCTCATGACGGCGGTGGCGAGCCCGGCTAGCCTTGGCAGCATCAACCGGGGTGTGGCATGGAGCAATGGTGCAGGGAATGGCACAATGGACAGCGAGCAAGTGAGAAACGTGATTCTGCGGCGCAAGACACCGCACCGGACGAGCTCCATGTCGTCGGTGTCGTCTGCATCGTCCACAAAGACGGTCGTGCCCAGCCAGACGCAGCAGGGCGCTGTGGCGGCGGAAAACGGCGTTGCAGGCACGGCAGCTGACGACGGCGGCCAGACGGCGGCTACGGTGCGCAGCCGACGGGCAGCGCCGCTGCTGAGCGTGCGCACGAAGCAGGCCGACGAGGGGGACCGGAAACGGACGGGCACGCTGCCGCAGGCGCAGTACGGCAGCAGCAACGGCGCAGGGCCGGCGCACGGCAGCCAGCCGCAGGGGGGCCAGCCGGTGCTGTATCTAGTGTCGCTGAACGGCACGTTTGAGCGCAAAACGATCTCGGTGCCGTTTACGCCGGAGACGCTGCGGATTGGGCGGCAGACGAATAAGAGCACGGTGCCGACCGCAGTGAACGGGTATTTCGACAGCAAGGTGCTCTCGCGGCAGCACGCGGAGATCTGGGCGGACCGCGACGGCTACGTGTGGATCCGCGACGTCAAGTCGTCGAACGGGACGTTTGTGAACGGGCGGCGGCTCTCGGACGAGAACCGCGAGTCGGAGCCGTACAAGCTGGCGACAAACAGTCTGCTCGAGCTAGGAATAGATATCGTTAGCGACGACCAGAAGTCGATTGTGCATCACAAGGTCTCGGCACGCGTGGAGTATGCCGGCTTTGTGTCGGCCTACAGCGGCCTGGCCGACGGCCAATACGAGGGCTTTGGCGAGGCAGACGCCGCCGCGCACGGCCGCAGTCGCCAGGGCACGCTGGTCGTGGGGCCGGGGGGTGCGCGGCAGTCGAATGCGCAGCAAATGCGCGGGCTTTTTGTGGGCGGGCCGTCGACAGACCTGATTGTAAAGAAGATCCAGAGCGAGCTGCGTCTGGCCCGCCAGCAGGCGCATGACCTGCACCGCACACAGGAGTTTGTCAAGGCCTTGCTGGTGAAGAACGCGCCGCTGGAAGACGCCTCGCCGAGTGTGTTCCGGGCGGACGCGAGGTTCTCGGAGCCGCCAGCGCCGCCGCCGCAGCAGCCGCTCCCGGAAAAGCCAGACGTGCTGAAGCGGCAGCGACACGAGGCTCTGCTGAGCCAGGTGGCACAGCTGACAGATGCATTGCAGCTCGCACAGCAGGCATTGGGACAGCAAAAGACACTGGCGGGCGAGCTCGAGGCACAGCTGCGCGACGAGCGCGAGCAGCGGGTGTTTTTCGAGGGCCGTCTGCGCGAATTGGAGCATGAGCGGGCCCGGGAACACGGCGCGATGCAGGCGCGCGACGAGCAGAATCGGGGCGTCGAGGCAGCGCTGCGCCAGCAAGTGGAAACGGCAATGCACGCGGTCGAAGAGGCGCAGCAGATGCTGGAGTCGCACCGGCAGCGGGCGGAGGCAGCCGAGGCCGAGCGCGACGCCGGGCGGGAGACGCTGGCAGCGATGGTGCAGCGGATCCGGCAAAAGGACGAGGAGCACGCAGTGGTGGCTGCGCGGGCGGCAGCAGCGGACCAGGCATTGGAAGAGACACGCCGGACGGCGGCGAAGGCAGAGGTGGCAAAAGCGGCGCCGGATGTGGCGGATGTGGCGGATGTGGCAGATGTGGCTGGTGCGCCGGACACGGGTCTTACAGGGGAAGAGAGTGCAAAAAGCCCGAAAAAGGCAAAGCCGCGGGCGAAGCGGGAGCGGAAAAGAGACAGGGAGGGACTACGGGACGCAGGGCGACTGCGGGAGGGCACGGGGACTGCGGGGCAGGGGGCGCTGGACGTGGCGGTGGCGGGCCATGCAGCGGTGGCACGGGGCCTTCCCTATGCGTCGATGGTGAGCGTGGTTTTGCTGGGGGTGGGGCTCATGGCGTTTCTCAATGGGTGGCAGCACGGCCCAAGGGAGCGGTAGCGCAATACATTGTTAGCATACGGCAGCGCTGTCGCAGGCAGGCCCCACGCGCTGTGGGTCGTAGCGTCGTATGTAGCGCAATGGACACGTGCACATGCGCCAGGGGTACCCGCCGTCGTACCGTGACAAGGCGGGCGGCCTGCGGCAGCCAGCCGCATTCCTGGCGAGACGCAAAGAAGAGCATTCTACACACCTACCTACCTACACAAAGACATATTCTTAGCCCCGGGCCCTGCTTCTCGATGGAGGCTGACACGCCGCAGCGATTCCGCTCCAAGAGCCGCAAGGCAACCCACGAAAAGACGGCCGCAGCAGCGCCGGCAGCAGCCATTCCCGCGCCGGCAGCGACGCTGGAGCAGTCTGTGCGGCGCTTCCGCGCCATGGAGGCCCTCCGCAGCGGCGACACGGCGGCGATTGCGCACATGCTGCGCGACAGCGCCCTCGAGGGAACGACGCTCCTGCACATGGCCGCCCAGTGCGCAGAACTGCCGGTTGTCGAGCTGATTCTGTCCGAGACCGCCCCCGCGGACGTCAATGCGCGCGACGGCGACGGCAACACGCCCCTGCACCTCTCCGTGGCGCGCGACGGGCGGCCGGGCGTGGCTGCGGTGCTTCTCGACAAGGATTTTGTCGACGACACGATTGCCAACTATGCCGGACAAACACCCCGCGACATGTGCCGCAACGACGACATTCTGCAGCGGCTGCTGCTGCGGCAGACGCTCTTTGTCGAGAAGAAGGTGCAGCAGGTGCAGCAGCTCGTGCGCGACGGCGCCATGGCTGCTCTGGCCGAGGTGCTGCAGGAGCCCCGCTTCAAGAGCTCCGTCAGCATCAACAGCTGTGAGTTTGCCATGGACCCGGCCACCGTCCAGGCGGGCGGCACGCTCCTCCACGACGCGGCGCGCCAGCGCAATGCGGCTCTTATCGAGGTCCTCTTGCGGCACGGCGCAGACCCCTTTTGCCGCGACCGCAAGGGCCGGCTGCCCCAGGACGTCACCAAGGACGAGCTGACACGCACCCTGCTCAAGAAGTCGCCTGCCGCCGTGGCTGCACAGCGCGGCATCCAGGAAAAGGCCGTCCTCGGCATGAACGCCGGCCTGGGCCACGGCCACAGCAGCTCGCTGAGCAGCACGGCCGCGGCGGCGGCGGACGCCAGTGCGGGACGCGAGGCCCGCGAGATGAAGGGCTTCCTCAAGAAGTGGACAAACTACCGTAAGGGGTACCAGCTGCGCTGGTTTGTGCTCGAAGACGGCGTGTTGTCGTACTACAAGCACCAGGACGATGCCGGGTCGGCCTGCCGCGGCGCCATCAACATGCGGATCGCCAAGCTGTCCATGAACACGGACGAAAAGACCAAGTTTGAGATCCACGGCAAGTCGTCCGTCAAGTACACGCTCAAAGCCAACCACGAGGTCGAGGCCAAGCGCTGGT
Source organism: Chrysosphaeria jannelii (assembly GCA_020002325.1). Lineage (NCBI taxonomy): Eukaryota > Fungi > Ascomycota > Sordariomycetes > Ophiostomatales > Ophiostomataceae > Chrysosphaeria > Chrysosphaeria jannelii. The sequence goes on from JAGKRY010000008.1 coordinate 151,905, forward strand.
TCTGGGCCCTCAACAACAGCATCCAGTGGTCCAAGGACCAGGCCAAAGAGGAGCAGAAGCAGCAGGACCGCAGTGCCGAGCTGCTGCGCCAGGCCAAGGCCGATGTGGGCAAGACCGAAGCCGGCACCAGCCAGCGCGCCCCCTCTGTCACGCAGTCGCAGTCTGCCTATTCTCTGCCCGATGACGGCGTCTTCCTGCACGTCGCCGCCGCGTCCAGTGGCCCCTCCCACCACAACGAGCTTCTCGACGACGACGACGACGACGACGACGACCGCGACGAGTCTAGTGGCGCGGCCCGTGAGGAGCTGGACAAGTCGCGCGATGCTCTCTACATCACCTCCGAGTCGGCACGGCTGCAGCTGGAGGCCATCGCGCTGTTGACGCGGGGCCTGGCTGTGCAGGGCAGCGCCGACGAGGTGCGTGCGGCGCTGACGACGTATGACGAAGCCCTGCACTCGCTCAGCACCATTGTGGACAACCTCGTGCGCATTTCCCGCGACCGCGACGGCTTCTGGCGCCGCAAACTGGCCCGCGAAACCGAGCGGCGAAGGCTGTGGGAAGACTCCATGGCCATGGTCGTGCAGGAACAGGAAGCACTGGTGGCCCGCGCTGGCGAAGCCGAGGAAAAGAAGCGGTCCGCGCGTAAAATGCTCAGAATATTGGTGGAGCGCGAGTCCATGGCGGGCTCCGGGCTGCTGTCGCCCGACGAGGACGCCAAGTCTGTCATCTCCAAGCAGCCCACCATGATGGAGAAGATGGCCGAGTTTTCCGACGACGGCTCCGACGACGAGTTCTACGATGCCATCGGCACGGACGAGGCCCCTGCGGACGAGAAGGAGGAGGCCGGGGAGAAGGAGACAGAGGTCCTAGAGGAGGAGGATGCCGTTGTAAACGTCGAGAGAATCACGACGAATGACGGCCTCGACATCAGTTCTTCGTATAGTGGCTATGAGAATGGCATCCGCACGAGTCTCAAGATCTCGGCTGACGACCGGCCGAAGCTGACCTTGTGGAGCATCCTCAAGTCCATGATTGGCAAAGACATGACCAAAATGACCCTGCCCGCCTCGTTCAATGAGCCGACGTCTCTTCTGTATCGCTGTGGCGAAGACATGGAGTATGCCGACCTGCTCGACCGTGCCGCTGAGCGCTCCGACTCGCTCGAGCGGCTTCTTTTTGTGGCTGCCTTTGCTGCGAGCGAGTACGCCTCGACAATTGGCCGTGTGGCCAAGCCGTTCAACCCGCTGCTCGGCGAGACATTCGAGTATGTGCGGCCGGACAAAAAGTACCGCTTCTTTATCGAGCAAGTGTCCCACCATCCGCCCGTTGGAGCTGCCTGGGCCGAGTCTCCTCACTGGACGTACTACGGCGAGTCGAGCGTCAAGTCCAAGTTTTACGGCAAGTCGTTTGACATCAACCCCCTGGGCACGTGGTTCCTCCATTTGCAGCCGCGCTCGGGCGGTCCCAAGGACGTGTACACGTGGAAAAAGGTGACGTCGTCGGTGATTGGCATCATTACAGGGAGCCCCACCGTCGACAACTATGGTGTCATGGAGGTGAAGAACTGGACCACGGGCGAGGTTGCCTATGTAGAGTTCCATGCGCGTGGCTGGAAGGCCAATACTGCCTACAGGGTTTCGGGCAGGGTGGTTGATGCCAGTGGTGCCCAGCAGATGCTGCTCGATGGCCGCTGGAACTCGGAGATCTTTGCCTATCTGTCGAGCGAGACAAGGCCGAAAATGTCTGCCGTACCAATACCCCAGAAGCCCATGGTACCTGGCCGTCTGTATTCCGTATGGAAAGCGAATGAGCGGCCCAGCGGGATCCCCTTCAACCTAACGCCGTTTGTCCTGTCGTTTAACCACATTGACGACAAGCTGCGGCCGTGGCTGCCGCCGACAGACTCGCGGTTCCGACCGGACCAGCGGGCCATGGAGGAGGCCGAGTATGACTTGGCTGCGACAGAAAAGAACCGTCTTGAAGAGGCGCAGCGGGACCGGCGAAGGCAGCGGGAGATGAAGGGCGAAGACTTTGTGCCGGCGTGGTTTACGCAGGCGCAGTGTGAGGTGACGGGTGAGAAGTACTGGAAGTTTACGGGTCAGTACTGGGAGAACCGACAGCGGGCTGGGCGTGGCGACACGTCGGTATGGGACCGGTTGGAGCCAATATTTTAGACATTTTTCATAGTTTTGACTTGCATATATTACTTACATCAACATTTTTTATATCATCGAGGACGTATATTCGCATGGAGGGTTGATGTTGGTGCCATTACTCTCACACTTTCACGTCAGACGGCTTATCCGATCTTTTTATTGTATGGATGTTATTCATTCGAAAGGATAAGAGAGGCGTAAAGTATTATAATGTTTTTTCTTTCCTCCTCTTCTTCGCCATGCAGATAACAAAAAAAAATGGCACGTCTTTTTCTTCATGCACTTGCAAAAACCATTACCGAATGGATCAACGGCCACGAGTTTCGTCTGCTTCAATACCTGAACAAAGGCGGGCGTACGGTATCTGTAACGAGAGTGGCTCACGAAGAGAAAAAAGGTCCTACACCCCCCCTCTACTTGGAGTCCCCCTCGAGATTCGGCACGAAATTGTACAGTACCTTGACTTGCAGAGTGCATACCACTTATCCAAGGCCCATCCCCTACTAAAAGAAGCCGTGCGCTTTACCGCTGGTGCATGTGATCCTGTCGAGATCAATATAACCATGGATAATTCAAAAGACATAATGGCAATGGATCTAGCAGACAAGAGGTTTCTGCATATATCACACTGTACAAATGTAGATGGTGAGTTTGATAGCCTAACGGAACCCATTGTCAATCTCTCGGTTTTGGATGTTGGCTCAGGTGTTTCGGATCCCGGTGCGATGGCCAAGCTTATACGAAGAAACAAAAGGCTTCTGTATGTAGATATGAATGCCTCTTTTGACAATGACCTCATTTGCAAAGCACTCATCCAGTCATGTTCAAATTTGAAATATTTTTTCTCGAGCAGTAGCCATACACCAGACGAGGTGGCCTATCTACTCGAAAACGCTCCTAACCTACAGCACTTTTCCTATGGCCATCTTACCATGGATGATGAGAAGCCGAGCATGGAGCGTCTTTGCCTAGCTGCATTTCATCACCGCCGTCTACAAGAAGTCAACCTTTCATTCCTCTTGACAGATAATGATGTAAGTCTCCTCTGCCGTGGTGCTCCCATGGGGGCTTCTGCTCAAAGCCAAAGCACAAACTCAACACTTCGCGCTTTGTCTTTTCGATTTTGTATGAATTTAACACGCCATGGACTCTTGACTATGAGGAATGCTCTTCCCAATATCGAGTACCTGGGCCTTGACTTTACAAACTTCCACGGCAGAAAGATTCCATGGTCGGATATTCTTCAATCCTTGCCAAATTTGACGTACATTTCCTTTAGAGCCTTACAAGACGAGAGCCTCCTGCGTTATGCAAAGAAAAAATATTACCATCAGGATTCCATGGAAGAGGAAGCCAAGAGGATCCGAGACTGGTATGAATATCCCATCAATAGAATAAGCATTAAATAAAAAGGTACACGTCAATAAGTCGTTAAGCAAAATGAGGGTTGTAAGCAATGATGTGAGGATGGCTATAGCCGCTACAGTTTTTGGAAAGCTGACTGGAAATAAGAAATATTGTAACGCTGCCTAGGTGGCATACAGACAAACGGAAAATAAACGTCAATTTAGTAGGCAGTATATATTCCAAATTATATTATTTATTGGAGTCATGGCCTCTATGAGAATAATAAAAATATCTTTACCTTTACTGAACAGCTAAAAGTACAAAAATGGACAGTTCTTTAGCTATCCTCTATAATTCAATACAATCCCAGAGAGGTGGTCTCTATTCGAGAGAGAGCTTGAAGGTTATTAGAGAGAATACTTTGAATGGCCAGCCACACTTGATAGAAAGAGGACAAATCCGACGTTTCTTCATTCCAGCTTACTTTGATTGTCCGGATGATGAGTTTGAAGCGTACACTAAGGGTATTGACAATTTAGCCACATTAGAAGTCTACAGTGAATATGTCAGTCCCAAGGCTATTGCTAAGCTTATAGAAAGAAACAAGAACCTTTTGTACATTGATCTGGACTATCATCGCACTGATGAAGACAATGACATTTGCGCAGCGCTTGCCAACCATTGTCCTGAGCTGAGATACTTCATCACATCTGGTAATTGTATATACCCCTAGCCAAGCTGCCTACCTAGTTCGCAAGTCTCCAAGGCTTTGCTATCTAAAATATAACTACATTAAGAGCAACAGACACGAATCCATGACTGACCTTTCCAAGGCAATCTACGATAACAAGAACATTAAACAGATTTACCTTCCCTGCCATGTAACAGATAATGATGTAAGCCACATATTCCGCGGTGTGCCTTTGGAATCCGCTAAAAGCAAAAGAGTCAATACCTCTTTGCGGGCTGCTGAGTTCCCTTTCTGTGCGGAATTAACAGAGAGAGGTGCTATGATGGTAATAGGTGCCAAAAATGTGAAATACTTGAGACTTGAGTGTACGAATTTCAAAAACGGAAAGGATTTGTTCATGGGTGTGCTGGCCTCATTGACAAGTTTGGAATATCTTCATTCGCATGGTCTAGAAGATCTTGTTGGGAAAGACGAATATCAGAATCTAGGGAAAAGGTATGTTATCAAATCGTCCTCCCAAAGTGTGAGGGAAATCGAAAAGAGATTTGGAGATCCTTTGGAAAGGATTTCTGCCATGCTAGATGCGTAAGTAGGTAGTCAGTGGCTGTGGGCTCGGTCGCTGGATATGGTACTCTCTTTGTTAGAAAAGTATTCGTACCATAGGGGTACATGGGGAGATATGGTGCATCATGAGATGATATCAGACATACAAATAGGAGAAACAGTCTAGTTAGCAGCTTTATTGACTATTTTTCGCCACTGATAGAAGGCCTCGGCTTTTCGACTTTTCACGATGCCCTTAGTACCTCCAAGGGCACGTGGCACAACACCAAGCTTGACCAGTCAGCAGGCCGAGCCTTCCAGTGCTTGACTAATGGCGTGAAGCTTCTTCAGTTTGAGTGTTGATCCGGTTTGTTCAGTGCATGGGAGCATTTGCCTCCCCATTACCTTCACTAGCTAGATGCTCGAAAAATGGACCGCAATCCTAGAGAATATCCGGAAATTTGGTAGTGAGTACTATCGAATAAAAGAAAAGTTGCCTGATGAGGTCACTGAAGGGACAGGCAATAGCATGGTGGAAGCTTCATTGGCTAATCTCGACAAGCATTACTGCTATTAGATACATTGGCTTCTGTCGTGGGCTTCAAAAGGAGTGGCCATGAACGCATGCACCCTACGTGCAATGCGAGTAACGTAGTTTGAACAAACCGGACTAGTCTGGTGCTATGTAAAAAGGGAGATCAAAAACGCATGCGGTGATTGATTTGGCTTGTGATGCCTCCTTACTAGTAAGCGTTGGAGAGGTATTACTGTGGCATGCACCATGGGGACATGGGCCATCGACGAGAGGTATAGTTTACGGACGATTATTAGACATAGCTTAACACCTTTATCGATTACTTGCATCACTAGACGACTTCGACCCATCGATCTTTTATGACGCCCCTGGAAGCCGCGCCAAGGGCTCGTGACACGGTGTGCCAAGTTGAGCTAGCTCATACAGGACCACCTACAGGCCGGAAAATCCAGCAGGGGGGTCCCCCATGCCCTCACAATGCATAGAATACTTGGCTTTTATGGGCTGAATAGGTAAAAACGGTGTCGTTAACAAATTTTATTAGTCAATCAGACGGCAGGATTTGAAATGAGTGGTGCGAAACGATCTGCCAGGTACATTGCTAGGTACCTTTTCTGAACTGGTTACGACTAGCTAAAAAGTGGTTACGGGGAGGAGCCCTCTTCGTCAAATGGGGGTGATTCAGGTGTAAAAAGTCTCGCGATTGAGCGCATGCACCACATTTCCGCCCCACACCTGATTTTTGTTAGGTTTTGGTGTTTCGGATTTAGTTCTTACACATATGTACATACTGCTACAAATTATTTCATCATCATCGTCTGCAAAAAGTATACCTTAAGGATATAAGAAGATATGCTGCTGGTACCTAATATGATTTTTAATATCTCACCATTAAATGGCCAAAAAAAACTTATTATTGTTCTAATTACGTAGAAGAGCAAAGGCGATCCTAAAATGTCCCTCATGCCCATTAGCAGAACATGCAGGAAGTACATAATAATGCATTGTGGCAGAGTATGTAGTATGTAGGCTGACATGAAGACATATTTCTTCCATGAATTCGAATGATTGGTAAAGTGCATCCCTCCAGCCTCACAAGTAAGAATTTAAAACGTAAAAACCTCTATGACACCTCCCATAAAGCCTCATTACATTCCACCCATCCGCCATCCAACCAAAAGAAAAACAACAAAATAGAAGAAGAGACATTTATATTTCTTTATTTATAAAGCCACATCCCTCACTTTCACTTGAACTTTTGGATTTGTTGTGCTGCACTATTCATTTTTTAGTCTCTACAAGCTCTATTCACCGTTCTTTCGAAATGGCTTCCAGTATTTTTGAGAATATAGGGAAAAGTCTCGGCTTCCATGGCGGAAGTCGTCTAGACGAGTCTTTTTCTCTACTTAGAAAAGGATTGCTATATACAGGCGAAGAATGTCTTCATCCAAGAGAGGATCTGAAAAATATTCAGCGTCATATACTGTACGGCACGCTTAGGCTAGACAAGACTGATATCCGGCATCTCTATATTCCTTCGTACTATGAATGCTCGGAAGACGAATTTGATCGAATCGAAGTCGCCAAAGGCATTGAAAATCTAGTGGCCTTGGAAGTTTATGGTCGAATTAAAACTCGGTCGCTTGTAAAGCTGATTAAACAGAACCCCAAACTGATTTACATTCATTTGAATTTTTTTTGTGCCGACAAGGACAATGATATCTGCACAGCAATTGCAACATATTGCCCAGAGTTGAGGTACTTTTCTGCACTAGATAGTTCTTTAACTCCCAAGCAAGTTGCTGTCTTGGTTCGTCTCTCTCCTCGCCTTTGCTACTTCCAATATCACCATACTAGGAAACTTGAAAGAGGCGATTATATGGCCGATCTTTCCAAGGCAATTTATGATAATAAGAATATCGAGCAGGTTTGCCTACCATACCTCCCCAGGGATAATGATCTAAGTCTCATTTTCCGCGGTGTCCCTTTGGGCGTACCGACCCGGGAAGAGGCCGTCAACACTTCATTACGGGCTGCATCATTCTATAGCGATCAACGATTGACAATTGATGGTATCAAGACGATGAAAGGCTCAAATAATATTGAGTTCTTGGATCTCGGCATCAATAAAAACCTAGATGGCTATGGGGACGTCCTGAAGGAGATTTTTTTCTCTATGACGAACTTGAAATATATAGCCATGAATCGCCCAGACTTACTCTTTGGAAGCAGAATCTACCATCGTTTAATGCGCTATTATGATTTCCAAAGGACACATGATAATAACAAAGTAGTAGCAGGGTTGTTTGGGGATCCTTTGTCGAGAACGAACCACACTTCGGAGGAAGACCCTCAAAGCTGATATAAATTTGTTGGAAAGAAACAATTTGGCTGCGGCCAAAAAGTGACATGAATAAGTAAGCCGACAAGTGTCATGGGACCTGTTTTCCAACCGATCATGTATTATTAGGTGATAAGTAATAGCCACAGCCGCCATAATTGTACTGCCTAGTAATCAGCTCTATTTCCACTAGCAAGCTAAGAAGGCATACTAGGTGTTTACTAGAACTATGTGTCGAGTATGCGAATAAATCCTTAACCAAACTAAAGGTAGAATTAAAAATGGACGACACTTTTCATACCCTCCATAATGCAATACGCCCTCAATCTGGAGGCCTCTATATTAGAGAGAGCTTGAAGGATATTAGAAGATATATTCTAAAGGGTGAACCAGACTTGATAAAAAGAAGTGATATCCGACGTCTATTCATTCCAGCCAAGTTTGATTGCTCGGATGATGAGTTTGAAACGTACATTGAGGGTATTGACAACTTGGCCACACTGGAAGTCTACAGTGAATATGTCAGTCCCAAAGCTATTGCCAAACTTCTAAAAAGTAACAAAAACCTTCTTTACATCAAGTTGAAGTACCCTTGCATTGATGAAGACAATGACATTTGCATAGCACTCGCTAGCCATTGTCTTGAGCTGAGATATTTCAAAACATCAGGAAACTGTTCTATAACTCCTAGTCAAGCCTCTTACCTCGTTCGTAACTCTCCAAAGCTTTGTTACTTAAAATTTAGCTATACCGAGGGCAGTCAGAATGGCTCTATGGAAGATCTTTCCAAGGCAATTTATGATAACAAGAACATTGAGCAAATTGATCTTCCGTACGATGCGATGGATAACGATTTGAGTCTCATTTTACGTGGAGTTCCTTTGGATACTACTGAAAGTGAAGGTGTCAACACTTCCCTGCGTGCTGTATCGTTCTTCTCATGTGATAAGTTGACAGAGAGAGGTATCATGATGCTAAAAGGCGCAAAAAACATACAGTACTTGAGGCTTTCTTTCAAGAATCACAGTAGTGATATGTTTATGGATGTCTTGGCCTCATTAACAAGCTTGAAATATATGTCATCGTATGGTCTAAAAGACCTTGTTGGGGAAGACGAATACCGGAAGCTGGAGAGCAAGTACATTATCGATTCGTCACCTCAAACGACCAGAGATATCAAAAAGATATTTGGAGATCCTGTGACTAGATCTTTTTGTATTCTTGCGGATATTTGATAAAAATTCCTTTAAAGCGTATAGAGGATTACATTTTTATCCGAGTGTAGATAATGACCTGAGAAGACAAACTGAACGTATTGCTATTCTTGTATTGGTGCCATAGACAAACTTATAGAAAGAAATAGGAAATATATTTATATAAACATGGTCATCCACAAAAGACTTGCCCAGTAATATCCGAAATTAGAGGAAGTATAACACCTCGCGATCATCTCGAAAGACGATGCTTCACGTATCCTCTGCTATAGCGTCGCCATAGATGCCACTAGAAGGCCGAGGTGCCTGCAGTAGTGTCTGTTAGAAGTACTATCAGGTAATGTGAAGATCTCTATTCGAGAGACGGCTTGGTAGATATTAAAAAGGATGTTCTAAAGGCAAGCCAGGCGTGATTAAAAGAGACAGTATACGACATCTATATATTCCATTCTACTTTGACTGTTTGGAAGATGAATCTGAGACGATTGTCGAAGGTATTAACAATTTAACCACACTTGAAGTCTTGAGTGAAAATATTAGTCTCAAGGCTATTTCTGGGCTTATAAAAAGAAACACAAACCTTATTTACATCAGAATGGACTGTAAGCGAATTGATAAAGACAATGACATTTGCACGGCGCTCGCCAACCATTGTTCTGAGCTGAGCCATTTCATCACGATAGTAGAGTGTTAAAGCCCCTAGTCAAGCTTCTTACCTAGCTCGCAACTCTCCAAGGCTTTGTTACTTAAAATATAGCTATATCGAGGGCAGCTAGAATGGCTCTATGGACGATCTTTCCAAGGCAATTTATGATAACAAGAACATTGAGCAAATTGATCTTCCCTACAATACGATGGATACTACTGAAAGCGAAGGTGTCAGTACTTCCATGCATGCAGTGTAATTCTTTTCATGTGATAGGTTGACAGAGAGAGGTATCGTGATGATGAAGGGTGCCAAAAATGTGCATCACCTGAGGCTTGAGTGCAAGAATCTCTAAAGGGATACATCCATGGACGTCTTAGCCTCATTGGAAACGTTGAAATATCTGTCACTGTTTGGTCTAGGATGTTTTATTTCAAACGATGAGTACTCGAAACTGGAGGAAAAGTATGTGATAAATTCGTTGTCCGTTTACAATGAGAAAGAAATCGAAAAGAAATTTGGAGATCCTATAAAAAGAGTCTTTCTTGCCAGCTGATATGAAATTTTAATTTGAGAAGGCATTGTCTAATCATCCTCGAGTCTAGGTCTATTGGGAGGGGATGTTCCTTTTGGGATGGCAGGTTATAGCTTCCAGTTTTCCATAGCTTGATATTCATGAGTTCCAGGTTTTATTTTCTAGTAAACAGTCCACGTTGAATAAGCCTCTGCAAGAACAATCGCCTCTATTGCGCCTTCCACGTACTGAAAAGGTTGCCGAGGCGATAGAAATGTATGGGTCTGTCTGTAGAGCTTCCATGGAGATACTCTCTGGAGGGTCGGAGGTACCAAAAACAAAGTGGTCTCATGGTGACTTTGGTACCTGTGAGGTAATAAATAGCTCCGACTTTCTTTCGCCTCAATCTGCAGACAACATGGCCAGTCTTCTCCGCACAACAGCACGCTCTCTGCGCACGTCTGCGGCCCGTCCGTCGATGGGCGGCATTGCGTTTGTCCGCGGCAAGGCGACGCTGCCGGATCTTCCGTACGACTACAACGCTCTGGAGCCGTATATTTCGGCGAAAATCATGGAATTGCACCACAGCAAGCACCACCAGACGTATGTCAACGGCTTCAACGCGGCGCTTGCCACGATTGAGGAGGCCACGGCTGCTGGCGACGCCCAGAAGGCGGCCAAAGCAGCGCCCCTGCTCAACTTCCACGGAGGCGGTCACGTGAACCACTCGCTTTTCTGGGAGAATCTGGCGCCGGCGTCGCGGGACGGCGGTGGCAGCCCCTCGGGGGCGCTCAAGGTAGGCAGACAGCACTGGCACGTACAGACACTCACGCGCAGACGGCCATTGACCGCGACTTTGGCTCGACGGAGGCGCTTATTAAGCAGATGAATGGTACCCTTGCGGGTATCCAGGGCTCCGGGTGGGCGTGGCTGGTGAAGGATGGGGCGTCGAACAGTCTGCAGATTGTGACGCGTGCCAACCAGGACCCGGTGGCAGGCTCGCTGGTGCCGCTGCTGGGCATTGATGCGTGGGAGCACGCGTACTATCTGCAGTACGAGAACCGCAAGGCCGAGTACTTTGACGCCATCTGGAACGTCGTCAACTGGAAGGCTGTGGCGTCGCGGCTGTAGGTATCGCCAGAGGTACCATTCAATACATGCATAAATTGTACATAAAGCGCATGATCCATAAGCCCGTGTCGTGCAAAGCAAACGGCTCGAGATGGCAGTGTTTTGCGCGCCGCTCGTGAGGGTGCTCGCCCGTCGTTTGCGCAGCCCGATCCGCCTGCTGAACCTGGTCGTGTCCACCGTCGCGTACGGCTGCTTTATACTGCTCTGCGCGCGTCATTTCGGCGTTGAAAACGACGTCGTCAGGGCGCTTGTCGATCCCCTAGCGGCGCATTCGCTGCCCTATGCGGATGGCGACCACCATCTACGCGTCGTCGTCTTTGGCGAGGAGGACGCGGCCATGCGGCGCGGCCACAACGTGTCATGGGCGTCCATTATGTGCGGTTATGTGCGGCTCTTTTATTCGTCTCTTTCTGGAGGCTAACAGCAGCTCCCGTGCCACTCGTACTACTCGTTCGTCTCGCCGCCGCCCTCGCATTCCAGCAATGCCATCTACGGCTATGTCCTCGACTCGGCCGTCAAAACAACAGGCAGCCGCAGCTACGCGTATCTTGCCCGAGAACACCCCTCCACGCTCGAAACACCTGACTTGGCGGCGCAGGTGGCGTCTTTTCTTGCCCAGGAACAGCTGTATGTGCCGCAGGAGACGGTCTGGGTCTTCTCGTCGGGCTTTTGGGACATTTGGGCGCTTTCGGCGTTTCCCATTGTCGCGGCTGAAAACGCCGTCAAGATCCTTGTGAGCAGCTTGTTTGCACAGATCGACACCGTCTACCAAGCCGCCCATGACCCCTCGTCCGTGGCCTACTCCAACACGTCTACCGTAGGCACGTTTGTCAACCAGGAGAAGCCTCGTTTCTCCTTCTTCCGACTAAAAAAGAGGGTGCCTGTGCCCTTCCATTTGCTGATTCCTCTTCTGCCCGACATCACGCTGGTCCCTGCGTGGCAGCACCGCTTCGAGGACGAGAAACACCCGCTCAGCGAGCAGACACGAAACGCCGTGACGCTGATCCGGCTGTGGAACGCTCTTGTCAAGGAAGAGCTCAAGATGTGGAAGGGCCGCGAGCGAACCATGGCCACAAGGCCCCTCGATCGCGACGGCATTCTCTTCTACCCGTCCGACTATCTCATGGACGTCATGATCGACGCAGAACTCGCAAAAGAAGGGGAGGTGGATGACCAAGGGTTTGGCAGTGTGTTCCGGCAGAGTCCACACCACTTTGACATCATAACAGGGGGTTGTGCGGTGTATGGACTCGCCAACTGCTCGAGCTTCTTTGCCAACGACCACACGGTCCACGACGAGGTCAAGCACCAGCTGGGACGACTGGCAGCAGCTGTCGTGCAGACACCCGAGGCGACGCGTGCTCTGTGGGAGCAGGACCGGGTGCACCACTTTGAAATGGAGCGGGACCGGGCGCCAGCCTTGTGGCAGAAGATTTTGTAGATATCTTGAACAGTACAGACAATTTAGATTTGGATACGCTTAAGAGGCTTCATATGATCCCATGCCACGGACCCGGTACTCTCTTTGCTAGAGAGGTACTGTGGCACGCACCACAGGGGTAGACCCGCTAGAGTAATACCGGGTCCACACACTGGTCTTGCTGCCATGCACGCATGTGGAATGTCTCCCTTTGAACGCCACCGGCTGCCGTCGTACGCGGAAGCCGTGCATCCGAGCTGGCCGTCTCTTGTACTTCCCTTTCTTCATCCCGGAGATTACCGTGCTCTATGTCGGGTGTCTCGGCTCTTTTATTCACTTTGTGCACCTTTGCTGTGGAAGTCGCCAAAGGTCGATGCTCGCACATGGCCTCTTTTGTGTCGGGCCCGGCTGGCGACGCGGGAGATGGTGCTGGCCCTTGGCATGAGACATGTAAAAGGGATCGATATGAGCAGTGTTTTTGTCCTGTTTCCAAATGTCCGATGCATTCAAATGCCGCCTGTACGTGAAATAACTGTCCCGCACCGACCAGAGGATGGCGCTCGTCCGATGCCTCTCTTGCTCCGCGTCTCATCCGTGCCGCCGACCTTTTTTCATGATGCCTATTGGCGACAACTGCTGTATCTGCATGTAGACGCCGACATGGTGGATCTTTTGTGTAGAAATAGAACCTTTGGGCGTGCCTCAGCATTGCCCAACTTGAGGTATGTGCGTCTCCATGGCGCCATTACGCAGCGGGCTGCGGATGCTCTTGAGTACCATCTGGGGAGCCTTTGGAGCGTCCATTTTCGAGAGTGCAGTGCTACTGAAGACATTTGGGTCCAGCTTTTCAGAAAAGTGCTCTATTTGCACCAGGCAGGTGGTGTATTTGAGGTGGAAGGGATGCTCCAGGGACAAGGCGCGTCTGCATACATTGTCGAGTCTTCGACGAGCCCGTCGTTTAGCCATCCATGGCGATATCTCGTCGATGCGCCTGCGTATGCATCAGATGGCTATCGACGGCTCGGAGACGAGAGAAAATGGATGGATGACGCCGATTCGGTGGCATCTCTTCTCATAGGACAAGGCGCTGCCATTCCTGACTGGCATGATATTATGGCCGAAAGAAGGGTCCACTATCCTCTGTCTCATATACATCTTGGCATGGGTGCCACTGCCGAAACACTAGAGTATATTGTCCGGAGAGTATCGACGCTCTTAAATCTGGACTGCTCATTGGTGAGGACATGTGGACGGCGTGGTCTGGTGGGCAGAAGCCATATATTCCGCCCAGTGTGGTCACCTAATCTACAGAATCTCTGTGTACATCATTCCGTCCTGACCAACTTCCTTGATGGTCCCTGCGATGCTATTTATCCAAATACATTTCTCCCTGACATGAACCCTCGCATCGAGGCCATTACGGTGACGAATATCCCATCATATGCCCACCCAAGCCTCGTCAAGCGTCTCATCCAGTTTCTCACCGCTGCCTATAAGCAACAGGAAGCTATTCAAAGGATGGCGGGCTACAAGACGCTGCGTGGCCTCCAGTCAATACGCTTTGAAGTGAGCGATGCCGATGCGGAAGTGCATGACGACTTTAATGCAGCATCGCTTCTTGAGGATGATCATGTCTATAGCTTTTTTGATACGCCTACTGCTACTACAAAGACTGTCAAAAGCGATACGCTTTCTCTGTACGAGTCAAATCTGAGCCGAGCTGACTTGAAAACACACTGTAGACCGGCGACGCCCGATCAAATCGCCATAGGCATGCAGGTAGGCGAACTCGTCTACAATGGTGCCTGGGATGCCCTCTTGTCACGAATAGGGGTGTATGATGATGACGAAGCTTATATTGATACAGTGGCCGCATTGCGAGCGTACCGGGTGCGTACAAGGACGGCCTGGATGGACGGAGCATCCGACCATGGACACTGGAAGCATCGCTTTGAGGTGCAAGTCATAGAATAGTACACGTCTTACATGGCCGTCACATGGCGCTATTGCGCCAAATGGATCTGCTTCACGACATTATACTATTTCGTCATGATGGAACACTTTCAAGGTATGAAAAAGAAGAATGTCCCCTCGTTTTACTTTTATGCAAGCCATGCCAACTCACAGCTCTACGAAAGACAAAGCAGGCGCAAAGGGCAATGGCGGCCATGCTGACCCGCCACAGAACCACCAGGGCGCCGTTCCATCTGCCGTGAAATATATACTGGATTCTATGGGGAGGCCTTTGGTATATCTAACAGAAGAAGAGAAAAAACTGGCAGCCAAGAAAAGTAAATAAAGCCTCTGACTATTGAGTAATTTGTTCCATAAAGTTTACAAAGTTCACTTGTGTATAAGCCCATTTTTTTTATGTACTGGGAGAGGAGAAATGTCGGCTCAGCACAGACGTAGACAACAGAGAAGCCAATATCAAACCCAAGCCCTAGAAACAATAAAGTATGCACTCATGGAGGAGAGAATAATTGATCACCCAAGGCCACGTGAGAGAAGCAATGCTCGCCGCTGGGGTCAAAGCCAGCGGGCGTGACCGAGGCTCTCTGGAGTCAGTTGACAATTAAAAAGGCCGCAGCCAAAAACCTTGAAACCTTATCTCCGACCTCCCATCGTAATGGGGTCTTCTTCTTCAATAATTCCTTCATCCGTTCAAGTGTTTTGAATCCGGATAAAGACACGTCAGAATGACAGCGAGCCGTGTCGTACTCAGCTCTGTGGGAGACTTCCCAGAGTGGAAAGAAGAATTTGAACGCTTTGTTCATGCAGATCGCGCGACTCTGAAATACCTCCTCGAGGACCCAATTCCTACGCGAGAAGAACGCTTTGTAGCAATTGCTGACGCGGTCCCAGGAGAAGTCAGAAGACCGTCCAGAGCCGGAAAAGAAGAGATTCATTCCTCACCAACCAAGGCGGGCGGTCGGAACTGCGTACGTAGCGCAAGAATGGCATTCCAGAGGACAGGGAACCAAGCGGCCTGCAAGTCTGTCGTGGCAAGGCCAGGACCAATCACAGACAGTGTGTGAAGGGTGCTTCAGAAGACACGATCTGAGTGAGTGCCGCATCGTGACAACATCTGGACAATACGACAGTCCCAAGGACGCGGCGATCTGCCAGGCTTTTGCTGCGGGAGAGTTTGCAGCCAAGGTCAAGGGCCTGAGGCAGTCGGTAGTACATCAACAATAGGGAGTTGGGGACCAGGGTAGAGTGCTCAGTCTGTGCCCAGAGCAAAATAAAGGCAGTGATCTCACGTAGCCAAAAAAGCTACCGCGAGTAAACCATTTCACTCAATAGACGTCGACTTTACAGACTTGTACATCCCACTTGTATTGTTACTCTGAAAGTACCGAAATGGGTCTTTGTAAGAAAATCACGTGCATCGTACATCCCGTGACACAAGTATGCGCGATGACATCATAGCGTCCACTCGAGTTCGACTATTGCCATTCAAGAGTTTTTTGCGTGAGAACATGTAGAAACACCCCCTTTTTGTATGTGACACAATCTTTGCCGCCATGATGAGGCCGTCGCCTGGTAGCATCCCACTCTGTATATCGAATCCCGTAGCGGTAAGGTGTTCCCGTGCCCCCATTGTGTCCATCCTGTCGTCTCGTCGATGGCGATTCTTTTCCTCCTCGGCAGCGGTCTCTTTTCCGTTGGCTCTGAGAAATGGGCCATTGCATCCTCCCTTGATCACGAAAACAATTCCGGAGCATTTTGCATCCATTGTGGAACAGTTTCCCCATAATATTGCCGTCATGGCCAGAGGTCCATCGTCAACGGGCCGCGAAACAACGTATACATACTCTGATATGGATCATTTATCCAATTTTCTTGCTTCTGGACTTCAGCTGCATCTGGGTGTCAAGAAAGGAGACCGTGTGGCCGTGAGCCTGGGAAACTGTGCTGAATTTGCTGCTCTCACATATGCCCTTTTTAAATTGGGGGCCATTCTCGTGCCCTTGAACCCCGCCTTTACGGCGACACAGGTGGCCTCTGCCCTCGATCATCTCAAGGCAGAAACACTCATCATCGGTGCTGTCACGGATGTCCCTTATAAACCTAGCCATGGGCGAAGCAATCGTCGACTCTTGGAAACCATTCTCGATGATCCTACCCTAAAAATTCCCATATCATCCCGTACTGTGCCCTCCCTTCGCAACGTCATTCTCATCGACAATACAGACGACCATCCGGACGTAAAAGAAGCAGGCGACTTTGCTGGTGCTCTTTCTGCCTTGACCCCCTTTTCTACCATTACCAAGGGCGTAGATATCCTCAGTCCCCTGACACTCAAAACACTGCGGCGAAACCCCAGTCGTCTAGACAAAAGAGTGCAGCTCCATCCTGATGATATCATCAACATACAGTTTACTTCGGGGACGACATCCGAACCCAAAGCTGCCATGCTTTCTCATCGAGCCATTTTGAACAATGGCTACTTTATTGGGAAACGGATGGAACTAACGTCTGATGACCGAATTGTGTGTCCACCTCCACTCTTCCACTGCTTTGGTAGTGTCCTCGGATACATGGCAACAGCTACATCCGGAGCTGCCATTCTTTTCCCATCGCCCGCCTTTGATCCAGCCGCCTCACTTCGAATGGTCTCCGACCAAAAGGCCACTGGTCTTTATGGCGTAGCCACCATGTTTGTATCGATGCTTGAACTCTTAGAACATGGCCCATATAGACGGCCATTACTCTCTCATCAGCAAATCAAGGCCATACCATCTCATCTCCACAAGGGCATTGCTGCCGGCTCCTCTGTTCCACAAGCTCTTTTGCATAGGCTCTATGATACGCTGGGCCTGAAAGACATTGTCATTTGCTATGGCATGACTGAGACTGCCCCCGTAAGCTGCATGACCTCGCCGCAAGATACGTTGGAGCAACGAACAAAATCCGTTGGCCGAGTCATGCCGCATGCAAGCGTCAAGATTGTCGACCCTGAAGATCCATCGCGTGTATTGCAGTGTGGTGAGCGTGGCGAGCTTGTCACAACAGGGTACAATGTCATGGCTGGCTACTGGAATGACCCGGAGAAAACCAACAAAGTGCTCTCGCAAGATGCTTCAGGTCTTGTCTGGATGCATTCCGGCGATGAAGCGAGCATGGACGAGAAAGGCTATGTATCGGTGACGGGCCGTATTAAAGACTTGATTATCCGTGCTGGTGAAAACATCCATCCATTGGAAATTGAAAACTGCCTCTTCAAGCATCCTTCTGTAGCTGAAGTCTCTGTGGTAGGTCTTCCTGACGAAAAGTATGGAGACGTCGTGGCGGCATTTGTTATTCCCCATGCCAATGTGCAGCCTCACGGTGGATTTTTCGTCGACCGGAGTCTGGAGAATGTGGATGCACCACATACACAGCTGAATGATGATGCCATTCGTGACTGGGTGCGTGATCGGTTGAGCTCCCATCTTGTTCCCAAGTATGTTTTTTGGATTACAGAATTCCCAAAAACGGCGAGTGGAAAGATTAAAAAGTTTCTATTAAGGGAAACTGGTAGCTCGTGGATTTCATCAACGTGAATTGGAAGTGGCCATGTAAATTATTTGAGGCATTACTGTGTATATACGAAGCGGCTTCGTTTAGGTCCAATTTGGCCATTGCTTTTTCCATAGGTATAAATGTTCATTTCATTCATACCTCCCCAAGTTTATGTGTATTGATAGGTACCTACAGTGCCAGATGGAAGGGTATCGACCTTGAGGTTGATGGGAATACAATTGGACAGAGAATCCGGGTTGTTCTTGCTCACGGAGAAGAGAATATAGCCATTATCAGTATTTTTGGGATCAGAAAGACAAGCAGCCCATCCGCCTGCATCTTTGTTCAAGTTGAAGAGGCCACCATTCTCGTAGGGGACAATCCCACTGCTGACAGAGTCAAAACGAGCAGGTCCTGACGCCAATATTGAAAGTCTGGCCGCATGCTTCAATGGGAAGGCCATCCACATCGTGTGCCGTGGGGTTGTGTGCTGTCAGAGTGAAGGGAAGACTGGATTTTACGACGTTGAGGGGTTCCAGGACGTTATTTTTGCAAGTGTACATAAACTTGCTGTAGCAAGAGCTGCCACAAGAAGAAAGGCCTTCGCCGGCGATAATGGGTCAAATGTACATGCCGTCGTTGCAAACCGACTGGGCAGGATCATACTGACCATTCCCGCACTTTTGCATAACAGTCGTTGCAGCGAGGACGCTGAAAAGGCCCAAATCACAGAGAGACTTTGACATGGCAACTCTAATATAAAACGCGAAAAGGTATGAAATGAAGACAAGTGACAATGGGTGGGGGGAGTATGGCCTTGTACAAATCAGTGGCTTGCATGACGATCCCTTTGACCTATCACGATATCATGCCTCGTCTGCATCCAAAGGTTTCATCTTTTTTTTCTTTCTTTTTGCTCATTCAATCCAGGTCTTGTTCCAGCTTTGCGATATTTTCACAGCATCATAACTTATTATACTCTACAATGGGGTGGTCCATCAGAAAGTCAGCAAATTCAACACTGCGTCAAAATTGGAAAGCATTATGGCCATTCATGGATGCTATGTATGACTTTCTTTTTTTTGACAAAAACCCTCCCTCCTATGCTCCGTTGGCAGCGAAAAAAAAACGGGTTAGGTAAGCTCAAGATGCATTCGCACAGCTTTGCTTGTGCGGGGGAACAAAATCAATGTTATTTTTTTCATTCATGCAAACGACTGTCGTTTGTATAACGAGTTTTGTAGACGTTAAGAGTAGATGATTGGAATAAAGAAAGCCAACACTGCCAAAATATATAAAGTGAGAAAAAGCCTGTTAAAGCAAGACAAAAAAAATGTTTAGAAGATTGTGGGGGGGTCTTCCTCCAGCCCCCAAATTTCCCGCTGATTTGGAGAAGCTAGGGTACTTTTACACTGGAAGCCTTCTGGCGTACAACAGAGTTGACTAACCGTGGAGGTATTTTGTCAATGGAGATGGTGAGATTCGCCTGATCAAGAATGAGAAATACTATTTTAATTACTTTTTAACCAAGAATGGTTATTACAACGATAGCCAGCGGTTCTCCTTCAACAGTGAGTTTTTTTTTCTACCATGAATAATTCTAAACGACGAGTTGCCACCCAGAGAATCGTCCTGGATCGATTGGCTGCCATGGGCGTCCATCCTATTCGGATGCCCCCCTCGGCAAAAGAGAACGAGCCGCATGTGCTCGTCTTGGCAAGTGATGACATATTAACAAACAAAAGGATCCTTCTTTTCGTTGGTGAAACTGCGCAGGATCTGGGCATTCTAGCACACCGAGTTGTTGGTGGACAGGGTGGTATTGACAAAGGCAGCGTAGTAAATATGGTACGCCAGGTGCGTGCACAGGAAAATTGCCCCGCCATCCTGATTTCCAACCCCGGCGAGCTCTTTTGGTGGCCGGAGGCACAGCGCTCCCTGAGTCTCATGGCAATACAGGGGATGCCACGTCCGAGTGCCGTCCATTATGCACCTCGGCCTATCAAGGGCATCAACACCATCCGGGGACACGAAACGGCCGAGCAGCATGTAGGCAATATCTTTCGGTACATTCTGAGCCGGGCCCGAGAAGATGAAGACGAGCCGCCCCGTTTTACTGTTGTTGCTATTGCAGGTGGTGCGGATGCCATGGAAGTCTTTCTCGACGACAAAGACCACTGGGAAGAGTTTGGGCCATGCATGGACAGCCTTGCTCTACTCGGTGGTCTGTATGAGGAAAATATGATAAAGACGGAGCCATTCAAAAAATTTTTGCGGGAGGTACGGATGCAAATTTGTAAAGACACACGGCTCACGCGATACAGAGAGGCCGTGTTTATATAGCTAGCGAGGCGCCCGTTAACACGCCGGTGGCCAACGAAGACGGGAATGACCGAACCCTTCGTGCTACACGGTACGGGTGCCCCGTCTATAGCGCAGGCACGAATTGGCTAACGGAGATGATGTTTATCGAAGCACAGGAAGCCATCCTGGCATGGGGCCATGAAGTGGCCAGCAATCCTGGGTATGTGAATCCGCGTGTCGATATTACCTATGCCGAAAACATTGTAGCCAGTCAGGACAGCACTTGGCGCGAATACACCTCGCCAGAGGATGGGGTTCCATGGTATGAAAAGGAGGAAGAGGCCCCTTTGGAAGACGCAAGCACCGAGTAGTAATATGTATCAAAATATATATAAATCCTACGCCCAATATGCAAATTTTTTATCACCATCAAGAGGTGACTAGCGCCATGAGACCGCCCGTCGCTGACGGTGCATCCTCCATTAAATCGTGGGCACGTTGACGACGTTCCGCAATAACACCTTCTTCAGATGACCAACGGTTAGAAGGTGTAGTAGCAGAGGTTCCCCAGACGTGCCACCACGAATGGGATGGCTCTGTGTCTGACGACGAGCGCTTCTTCTCCTCGCGAGTCATTTGCGCCACCATGGCTGACCAATTGGAAAATCCTGACTGGAGACACTGGCGACAGACTGCCTTGGCTTCACCGAGATGGTCAGGGGCCGATGGCGCGAGAGAAAAGGCTTCCCTTTTTTTCTTTTGCAAATGCTCTTCTGCGAGCGCATGGAGCTGTTCTTCCGCTACATCCACGGCTTCCCGTGTCCATGCCATCCCCTGCTCGCGATGGTCCCGCGACGATTGGCTCTGCGCAAACATAATTTCACCAATATGAAGACGCAGAGCTGCTTCTTCGCAAGCTGACTGCGGGCCAGGTCGCGGAGGGGATGTTCCATCTGCAGGAGGCGGTGGATAGGCCGGTGGTGCCAGCAAGGCCAGAAGCCTGGCAAGAGGAGTGTTAGCTTTGGACGAGCGTAGAGGTGTATCCTCGACATGTGCAACAGTTTGAGCGTTACGGCGAGCTTGTAAGAGAGCAACAAATAAAGACAGCGACTTGTCAATGCCACCAGAGCGAGCAGCAAATTCGCTATATGCCGTCACACTCTTGATAATATTTTCAGAGGCCTGCACAGGCGATGCCACCCATTCTTGCAGCCACGAAGAGGCAGAGCGTTGGTCTGTCTCAAAGTCAAACGTGGAGACGTCAACGTCGCCATTGGCCAGAAGAACACACTGGTCATAAAGGCGAGAAGCAGCAGACACGTCGCCCTTTACTTCCAAATAATTGGCGTAGGACAAAGCCGAAGACAGCCTCTGGCGGGTGGTGAGGCCTTTGGTCTTCAGGAGCTTACGGTAGAGAGAGGAAGGTGATGGGAAGACGGCCTCACAGTTCTCTTCCAAGGGGGGGGGGCCCGTGGAGCCAGGAGGCAAAGGCTTTGGATGTAGGTTGGATGGCCCCACAACAGTCTCTGCTGGGTAGACATTGTTTGTTGTCTTATCACGGAGCCATCCATCTACATGCTCTGACGAGAGACAGGCTGCCAAGAGGGCTTCATAGTAGCCACGACGCCATGGTTCTGGCTGGGAAGATATGTCCAAGGCCCCAGAGCCGTCGTTAAGAGAGACGGTTCCCTTTCCGTCAATGTGCTGGTCCTCGAGCCTCTCTAGAAGGCCTGTGAGAATCTGCACTGCTTTTACATGGTCAACCAAGCGAGTGGAAGACTTTTCTGCAAACGTTTGCATGCGTATGTCTCCCGAATCCACGCCTACAGTAAAGCCGCCCTCCAGCAGAGCACCCCGAAGCCGCATTCGTGACAGGAACGACCATTCATGGGGCGTGGGATGCTCCTGTTCCATGAATTCCTGCTGAATCACAAAGTGGCCAACTACGAGAAACCCCATTCCCGCCCAGAAATAGAGCGTATACTTGGCAAAAGCGAGTGCCTCGTACTGCAGCCATCGTCTCCGCTGCGTCGTAAAGTATCTCTGGGCCACAGAAGGTCCTGCCACCGTCGTAGACGTTGGAACAACGAGAAATGGAAGCTGGGGCCTCGCTGTTCTCGGGCTAATTATGGGCCTATTGGGTGTATACGAAAAGGTGCGGTTCTCAGGGGGGGTTCCGTTGGTCTTGGTGACCCCCCGGGAAAGCTTCTGTGTCCGTAGACGTGCTAATGGCAGTCTCATTGACATTGAAACGGCGTTGACCCAAGTGTATAAAACTTTTACTAGTGTCACGTGGCTCATATCACAAGTGCTGGTTAGGTAATCATAGCCTCTAGTGAATACAATAACAGCGATTGAGCAGTGAATTACAAGGGCTAGCTGGGAAGAATGCTTTTACGACAGTAGAATGTGAACTAGAGGATGGGAAGGGTAAATTAAAGCTCATAGTGGTAAATGCAGTGGTAAAAAGGTCCCTATGTAGAATGAATGGTTTTCATTGAATAAATAAACAAACCGTTTTCATAAAAGACATGTCCATTGTTTGCCCATTACACTCCCCTTCGATCGTGCTTCATTAAAAAAATGATTCCATGGACGGCACTTTTTGCTCTCTTAGGGACTGCCCTGGCCTCCGAGTCATGCGGCGCCTTTGAATATGACCCTGCCTTCTATGTCTGCAACAACGGCATATATCTCTGCCCTATTGTGGCCGGCGAGGGGCTTTCATCCTGTGGCAGTGCGTGCTACAGCACTCTCATGTACACATGTGCCGATAATGTCCTCAAGGCCCGTACACCCCTGGTTGTCTCAACACCATTTCGTCTGACAGTCTCCAACCCCAAGGCTCCCAAAGTGGATGGGCTGCCCATCGAGGCCTGCAATGAACGCTTGAATATTGGCACCAAGACGTGCACATCCTGTCCCAACGACATTTGCAAGGGGGCAAATACCACCATTCTTCTTGCCAACGGCCGAACCGGCATGGATTCCACGCCCTCATTGGACGTTACTGTTCCTGGTGGCCAACAGATTTACATTACATCCCAAGATACGCTTGCCTTTACCATGGCCGGTTCTGACCATCGTCCTTCTGATTCAACCGAGGGGGGTCTTGTTCCCTATCTCGATGGTGGGCTGTTTAATTTGAATAAAGGCAGTGCCGGGTGGGTGGCATGTCCCTCTACGGCCAGTGGTGGTGGAGGCGGTTTCACCTTGTACACTCGTAATAAGGAGAATGCTGCGCTGCTAAGTTTCTGTACGCCCATCAATATCAAGGTCACTGTCCTCGCACCTGGCACGATTGGCGCTTGGCAGTACAATTAGAGGCTTTTATTTAATGTTGTATGAAATGCAAATACATAATGGTAAAATGTGAAATTCATCATTCATCCACTTGGTTCTGGAAAGCAAGAATCGCATTCTGTAAATACTCTTGTGAAAACCCTGGCTGTTGCAAAAACGCCTCAAACGCACATGGTTCAGATGGCGGATCTAGTGAAAGAGTCACTTGATAATCGTGAGACGCCTGTGCCGGTTTCACCACCGTATGGGCAGAGACATGGGGAACGACAATACGCCCTGTTCCAGCACGACTTGTGGGGAGCTGTGGTGGTATAAACTGTACATTGGTAACGGCCGCATTCAAGTGGGAGAGGTCAGCCGGCACAACGCCACGGTCGCTCTCCTCGCCAAGGTGCCAGCGAAGAACCTGGCCCTTTGGATGGCCCGAGAGAAGAACAGACCCGTCATAGCTCACAGACAGACAAGAGGCAGCACCAGCATCGAGAGGCACCGTGCCAAAGGGCTTTGTTACCGTTACAGCCGTCGATGCGGCTTCAGAGCCATAGGTTCCCAGCAGGGGCTTTTCTCCAAAAAACTCAACTGCATAAATGTGACCCGAGACAGTGGGCGCCGCCTCGCCAGGGGCGTCTGCCTTTTTCTCAACCTCTGTCGATACATAGAGAGCCCGTGCTACGGGGTCCAGCACTAGGAAGATGGGCGGTTCTGGGAAGAGAATGGTTCGAACGGGTGTGCCTGTCTGGTAGTTCCACAACACGACAGACTTGTCTCGACTGGCAGAAGCGCAGACGTTTGTGTCTCGGTGAGTGCTCCCCGAGACGGCAAGGCTCACGATGCCAGAGCGGTGGCGCGAGAGCGTCCTCTCAGGCGCAGGCTCCTCGCCGTGGCGTTCCTCGTCAGCAGTAAGGGCCTTGCTGTCCAGAGCCAAGAGACGTGGCAGGGACCACACATGCACATTCGAGTCATCAGAGCCCGACAGAATATGATACGGCGTGGTGGCCAGACATGTCACTGCCTGCACATGGCACGGGGGCGTGGTGATGAGCCGTCCTGTGAGTGTCTCCCATAGCAAAAGACGTCCCTCGACCGTACCGGCCACAAGGACATCCCCTGCCATGGCCATCGAAAGGACTTTTTCCGGAACCGGAACAAACGTTTCCTGGTTTCCGCGTATACGGGAGTACACGTGTATGTAGGCCCGGTCACTCTGCGCAGCAAATACATGTGCTGGCGTCACAGCAAGCCCTCCAACTGTCGTTGTACTTTTTTTATAGGTAGCCTTGACGGTGTGGCTTGGGCTGAGCGTCTGGTGGTATATGCCGACATCCCGTGCCATGGACGTGTTGCTCGACAGCGGAGGGCCGCTAATGGCAGCAAAAAAGTCTTCGGAAAGCATCCTCAGCTGTCTCTCCAAGGAAAATTCCGTGCACTGCCGCACTTTGCCGTCGACTCTGATAAAACTTTTTTGTGGGCCAGCGACATGCGCACGAGTTGCGATTGGCTGCCCCGACTTACAGAGGTTCCGATGTACTGCTCTCATCAAAGCTTCATTTTTTCTATTTTTGGAGCTGTTAAAATCGTTAAAAGTCAACAAGCCAAACCAAAAAAAAGCCAAAAAAAGCGTTTGGCATTCCAAAAGCTCATCCTAACGGTATGTATGTAGCACATATCGTTGCTATTTCGCCCACGTGCTACCTCTCCGAGTATTCTTTTATATTGCATCCATTCAATACTACCTAGTTTTACATGATCATCTCGATTAAACTTATTTCTAACAAATCGATACTCTCATCGTGACTCGATTCCTTTTTCTTTTTTTTCCCCTTATGGTGTCTTTATTGCGTGGTCCCGGACCAGCTGAGTTGCACAGTTGTACGTTTCATCACCCGAGGACACTGACTGCATGCCTCCTTAGCAAGGAACGAGGATCAAAACCGTCGACGGGTATGAATGCATGGAATGTTCCAAGATGGAATGATTCAACGTCTCTATGAGTAGAAATTCTCAATACTGGTGGCGTTATAGTATTCAACTGAACGCCGTTCCATTCCATTCCAAGCTCCCCTTACACTGAAAAACGTTGGCGGATGCCTCTTTCATGTCTTATCGCTGGTATGGCAAAGTTATGTACCTAAAATTTAAAAATAAAATAATAAAAATAAAGAGGCACTTGATGAATCTAAAAAACTCCGCACGACGCCTCCGATTGTATTCCATAGAGTAAACCTTCCACATTAAACCGTACGAACGACTTGTATCGTTTCTACACTCCAATGAATGCCACTTCCACGTAAAGACTGGAAAGCAATTTCATGGAATGCCATATAGGCTGAATAAGTTGACGTCTCTCAAGTCTCAAAGGCTCCAAATGACGGATTCACACTTCCGAAGAGGTCTATTTTTTTACCCTTTTTGGGAGGTACATATTGAGTTCTTATTTCGTACATGTCTCACAATGAACGATGGTCACGGAAAATAGAGGCCCATTTTGTCCACGATGATGACGATCCATGTCTCATACTAGTGGCCTCCCACGTTTCGCCTCATTGACGTCCCGAAAGGCCCCATGTATGAGATCCCTTGAATGCTTGCCCCCTTTGCCCTCCTCCCTTGCTTCAACACGAGAATCATTTTCTTGTCATGATCGAAGTGATCATTGGGATCACAAAAGATCATTTTAGTGGGGATCACGGCTCGGCCATCGCCAAAGGACATCGCCTGTTGGCATACGTTGACAGCGCCACGCCGGTTTTAGATTTGTTTCTGTACGCAACCGGCCCTCCACATTCCCCTAGTTTTTTGAACGTAAGGGAGAAGAAGAAAGTACACATGACGACGGCTTGATCGTAGCCGAATGTAACGCCGAATGAAAGAACTTCTCTGGCGAGAATGTCATATGTATATCGGCATCAAAATACATTCACTTTCATGACCCGCCAAAAGAGAATCGAAGATTTAGCATAAAAGCAAACTTTGCGTTGGATAACCCTCATTTGTTGCCTCGAAAAGCTTTTAGCCTTTTTTTTTGTTTTAGTTTTTTGGTCCCGCCATGATTTTATCCTTTTTTGCCACCATGACCCCAGCCCCTCACATCCTTTCACTGAATGAACAAATAGTTTCGAGGATCTCCCGCGACGATTGTGGAGTTTTCTGTCGCGGGGCCAAAAATAAAGACAGGATATTAGGGGAAATGTCCAAGAGGTAGCAAATTCATGATATCTGTATTTTTCTTCTTCGTTCTTGGCAATGTGAATTAGTGATGAATGAAGGTGAGCACAACTGAGTGGCATTGCAGAGTCTGCACCGTTGTAGTACCATTTTTTTTTTTCAAAAACACATTTTTTCTGTCTTTTTGCAGCCTTGTCATGATTTTGTACATTTTGCAACGCCAAAAAAAAATAAAAAATAAAAAATAAAAAACACCATAGGGAGAACTAGTAAATCGAGAAAGAAAAAAAAAGAAAAGAAAGAAGCTATCAATCCCTTGCGGCAGCCCTTTGCTTTAGCTTGTTTTCCCACACGCAAACTCCTCTTTGTAGCAAACCATTCAAACATCCAACAAGAAGGATGTGTTAAGTACTAAAACAGTGGCCGTTCACAATGCCTGCCATCCTTGTAGGTCATCAATCCTTCAAATCACAATCAAGTGGTTACAGTGATTGGAATCCAAACACACATTCCTATCCAACGATGGGTGCTCTGGGTGATACGGAAAGTAAAAAAAAGCTTGCACTTTTTGCAAAACATAAACAATAATGATGGTGGAGGAAAGAAAAGAAAAAGAAAAAAAAGACCCCTGTCCAAACAGCAGCGGATTCATATTTTCTTTTTTTATTCTCAGACTTCAATCCATTTTTTTCTTAAATTATCCAGTTGATGGCTTCGTCCATGACAAGGTACTGACCACCTTGATGTAGGTAATCGAATCTCCCTCAACAAGTTCCCGAGGGCTCTCCTTGCTTAACAAACACGATAGGATGATTTGATCATTCAAAAGCCCAGATCGTTTCTCATATAAATTGGATATACAACCAAGACAAAATCTCTCTTTTTTATTTTGTTTTACCTCCCCTTTCTTCGCAGTTCCCTTTCAGACACTTCAACGTGTGCAAGACCTTCATCAGAATCTTACCTCCAGCTTGTACGTACATATTCTTGTTTTTGATGTTTTCTTTTTCATTCTTCATCCCATCTTACTTTCGCAATTTGCCTCGTGGCATTGGTTTTATTTATTTATTTTTTGCTAATATTGCCCACAGTGAATCTTCTCAAAAGTAGTTGGTATTGCTTTTCTTGCTTTTTTCCTGATTCCATCATGTATTGAGTTGGAACGCAAGCCTCTGAATTGTACTTCTTGTTTCAGTCTCATAAGAGGAGCCTCAATTCCACTCTCATCGACTGATATATTTGGTCACAAAACTGGACGTGAGCAAAAAACAAAAAAAAAAACAAAGGTGCATTCGTCTATTTGTGTGCCACAGCATCGCACTGCTACCGTATTCGACGTGCATGATTTTATTTTTTACGTTTCTTTTTTTTTTCTCACTGTTCCTTTTTTCCCGCCCAGTTTCTTAATTTATTGGTCTGCCTACCCCTCGCCTTTCCAATTTTCCATCGACCATGGACGCATGCAACATCCCTGAACTCCTTGCCCTTAACCTTCAGGCAAAAGACGCAAAACGAGTGTCTGAGCAAGGCACGGAAAATGCCGTTTATGAATCGCCTACCATCCAAGACTTGGTCAATGCCAACCTTTTAAGCAGTGACGACGCAAAAGCCTACGAAACCGTCCGCAAATTTGTATTTTCCGATCGATTCCAACAATTGCAGGCACACATGGACGCCATTACTCGCATTCAGCAACATCAAACACACGAGCCCTCCAATCTCAAGGAAAGCGAAAGCACGGGCGATATTTTTGTCATGCCAAGATCCCATCAATGGGAAACCAACAGTGTCGACAGCTTCGAACTCCCCAATATTAGCCTCGCGCGGCCCAGCAAACCCCAAGAACCGAAGCAGCAGAAAGAAGAAAAGCCGATCAAGGCTGAGGAATGCACAAGCTCTCATTACAGCTACACGGATGATGCCACAGACTCTGCAAGTATTTCCTCCTATGGTGCTTCTGTTCAGCCATCAACAATGTATCGACGACGCCAGCAATCTGTAGCTACCATGGCCACCTCTGTGACCAATGTCTCTCGCGTTTCCGCTCAGTCCCAACGACCCTTGCATACAGCCATCCCCAGTCCCATCAAACACCACCCGAACAGCGTGTGCAGTACGGGTTGCAGCTCACCAACGCTGGCTGAGCGACACGTCGAGTTCAACTTGTCGTCCATTAAAGATGTTTCAGCACCACAAATGAGCTGGCTTGACTTTGACGATGATGATATCATCGAGGCGGACGAGAGCAAAGACACGTCGTTCTTTTTTGATGACGAGCCCGTGCTCCAAGATGCATTACCCCAGCCATCCACGACACGCTTTTACACGGATGACCGCAGCGTAGTAACGCCCAGGCCAATGACATCCGCGGGCAGTGGCAGTGTAAAGAGCCCAGACATGCCTTCCGTACCACTGGGGCGAAGGCAGTCATCTCTTGGTGTTACATCGTGTTCTCCCACGGACGATTCCCTTTGTGTGTTTTCGGAATATAACCTTCAATCTTCCACCACTGAAAAATTGTTAGAGAGATCACCATCACCCACGTGCCAGGACGAGATTCTTTTGCCAACAGTGTACCGCAAGCCAGTAGCCACGCTCCGTCGAGTGTCTCCCATTATCAAGCCACCACGGACGAGCTCTATTCACTGGAAGCGGCCTGTGCTGCGGCCACCATCCCCTGTATCCCCGCCACCAGATTCACCAGAGCCCATTACCCTACAGACGTGGATTGATCACGCTGCTCAAAGCCAGCGAGAACTAGCCATCCAGCAAGCCCAGCAGCAGCTTGAATACAACGAGCGATTCCCACCCAAGCCAGAGGCCGCGACACCACCCCCAGAGGCGTGTGAAGAGTGTGAGGTCCTTCCCGACATTTCCGAGAGTCCCTCGGAGACGATTCTCACTTCAAGCGAATCAGAGCAGTTGGGTGCATCCGTAGATGTCCATACTGTTCCTCCACCCATCTCCATGTATCAACACGGGCTTGTGGGCATTCCATTGCCCCGTGAGGTTCTCGATACGCTTCGTGTATCTGTGTCATGCTTTCCCGAGACGATGCTGAGCCTATCGAGCTTTTCTATCCAGACGATCCGTGCCTATTCACGCAAGGTTCGCCGTGGCTCTCGCCAAGAGTCCGTCATCGAAAGCCTTGGCGATTGCAAGGGCAGCCCTCCCTTGCCATCTTCTGCTGCTTTTGACCGATCGAGCAAGCGGTTCTGGCGGCTTCGCCGATTTACGTCAAAGCAATCCCATGGATCCATGTCCCACAGTGCTTCTGATGCGAGTGATGAAGACCAGGCCAGTGGAAAGTGTTTTCGCCGCATTTTCCCAGGAGATTCGCAATTTTTGCGTGATGCCTTATACGCACACATTGTTGCTTTTAATTATATGGCACTGCTGTGTCCGGACCGAGTGGCTACGATGAGCCCCGTGGATGGCCACCGAAAGAGACAGACGATCCACGTATATGTAGACTCTGATGTGCCCATCCGGCCGTCCTGTGAGATGTCTGATCTTGCCTCTACCATGGATATGATGTCCATGGGCCGTCAAACACCGCTCCCAACGCTGGACGAAACAGAAGCAGACCGCCGGCTAATCTCACCCAAGGCAGCCGTTCTCCTAGGCATCAAAGAGACACTTGAGGGCAGCTCTGTAGAGCAAAAGGTCGCCTCGCACCGCTACAGTTTGCTGAAGCGTCCATTGACAGCCCGGAATGCCGTGCCAGAGGCTAACCGGCTCAAGAAACCTTCGCCGGATGTTGTTCTTACACCACAAGACCACGAGCTTCTACGATCAGACGCCTCTTCACCAGCAACAACGGCAACAGATCACCAGATGCTCTATGCAGGACTTTATGGGTGCATTTGCCAGCTTGTGTCTACTCTCAAGGCGGGAAACGGATTGCCTCTGGTGGATTCTCGAGACATTGATCCCCTCTTTTTACGGACTCTTTGTGAGCTTGTTCGTTCACGAGAAGAGCAATATTAACAACGTTCTTTTCTTTTTCTTTGTTAAAGCACAGATATGATGATGATACCAATGAATTGAATTTGCATAACTTTTTGATCAAAGATGATAAAAATGCCACCGCCATGGTATTTCCGACCGCCTCTTTATTCTGCCCATCTATGACGTAATTGCAAAGATGCGAAAATTGAAAATTAAAACTTCTCTCTGCAAGAAAGAAAGAAAATGGAAGACGACGATCCCATTGTTGCGCGATACAATGTCTTTCTAAAACCAAATCTCCCGGCGCACCAGAAACTGTTTGTTATGCAGTATCCAAACCGAGTGGACAAAACAGACAATGGTTCAGCAGCGGCGTCTTTTGGAGGAAAGATGCCCGTAGAGCTCCGTATGAAGCCCAGGGCAGGCATGGTGGAGATTGACGTTCCTCTGGACTATACTACTTCATATGACAAGGCCAAGGGTGTCGCATGGGGCACGGCGCTGTCGACATCGACAAAAAACAAAGTCGGCGGAAGCCACGGCGTAGCAGGCGGTTTTGCGCCGGGTGGCAGTCTTGGTGGCCGTGGCCGAAGCACGGGCGAAGACGAGGGACCTACCATGACGTCCTCTGCCCAGTGGCTAGAGGCTCTGCGGCAGGACCGAGTGCTGCGAGTGCAAACTCTCGGCGGCGTCTGTCCACCGCCAAAATACAAAGAGGCACAGTCTATGATTGGTGCCTTCGAGGGAGATAATCTGCACTTGACGCCGGTGTCATCAATGGTTCATTTGCGGCCACAGCTGCACCATATTGACGCTGAGATGGACGTGGAACGGTCAAAGAATAGAGACCCTGCGGATCGAATGGCCGAAGCTGTGGGAGCGCCTGCAGCTCGTGCCATTCATATGACCGTCAAGGGGGCAGAGGGGGAGGATATAGTGACAGAAACCATGGCAGATCGGCTGAAATCCGTGCAGACAGAGCAATGGGCCCGTATGGTCTACGTTGGCGACGATGATGAGACGTCTTGGGACGTGTATGACCAGACATTTTTTCTACGGAACGGGGACTCTGGCAAAGGCAAGGAAAAGGAAGCATCCAAGGCATTGGCGAGCCAGGTATCGTCTCTACAGACGGCCTGGACGGAAGAGGACATGCTCATGGCCATTAGCCATAAGGGTCCCCAGGCGGTGGAGGCCGAAAAGACGGCAGAAAAGCCAACTGCAGTTACTTCGAGCAGTACCTCTGTGCACGTGCTTCGTCCGGGGGAGATGGGGGCGAATATTGCTCAAATTAAGAGCGAGCAAGAAGCCCATCAAAGGGCCAAGCCACTCGCGCGCCCTGCAGCGGCACCTGCAGCCCCAGCCAGCCGTCGTGCGCCTCGAACACGCGGCGAAAATATGGCACTTGATTAGGTAACGCGAGTGGGGCGAGATATACTGCCGAGCGTCACCGCTAAAAAATACATTAACGTCATTTTATTCAATTTTATTCTCCAAAATTTAAAAAGAGTCGAAAGAAGAAATTATGGGCAAGGCCAAGACACCATCGAAGAGAGATGCATCGGCATCATCACCATATGCCCGACCGTCGGGCAAAAACTCGGCTAAAAAGAACAATGTGTTCAAGTTCAACACCAACTTTGGACAGCACATTTTGAAAAATCCAGGCGTGGCAGATGGTATGGTGATTTTCCCATGGAGGATTACGAGTGCTGACCGTAGCAATGTATGTATTCTTTTCAGAGGGAGCCAAGTTTAGGCTCACCAAGATAGTGTGAATAAGGCCGAGTTGAAACCGACAGATACTGTCCTCGAGATTGGTCCTGGCACAGGAAATATCACCGTCCGTATCCTCGAAAAGGTAAAGAAATGCATTGCTGGTAGGTCCTACAGATGATAAAAAAAACCACGAGATTAATGGCAATAAAACAGTCGAGCTTGACCCTCGCATGGCAGCAGAGGTCACGAAGCGTGTACAAGGTGGGCCGTTGCAGAAGAAACTCGAGGTGCTTCTTGGTGATGCCATCAAGACGGAGTTTCCTCCGTTCGATGTATGCATATCCAACACACCCTACCAAATCAGTTCCCCTCTCGTGTATGTGATTTGTGGTAGTGTCGATGTCTTGGTGGGCTGACGTGATAGATTCAAGCTGTTGTCCATGCCTAACCCTCCTCGTACAGCGGTGCTCATGTTCCAAAAGTAAGTAAGACGCAGCAAGAAAAGAAAGGGGGGAAAAAAGGTCTAACCCAACCAGGGAATTTGCTCAACGTCTTGTGGCACGACCAGGTGACACGCTGTACTGCCGTCTCAGCGTGAATGCCCAGTTTTTCGCCAAGATTACGCACATTCTCAAGGTAGGCAAATCCAACTTTAGGCCGCCACCACAGGTGGAGTCCTCTGTTGTCCGTATCACGCCCAAGGTGGGTGCTGAGCGTCCCAAATTCATCTTTGCCGAAATGGATGGCATGTTACGCATCTGCTTTACTCGTAAAAACCGTACACTCCGAGCTTCCTTTGTGAGCAAAGAAGTCCTCTCTATGCTGGCCCGCAACTACCGCGTCTTTGCCTCTATGAATGGCATTGACGTAGATGACACCCCCCTCGACGCCGACGAGCCCGACGAGGACAATCTCGACATGGACGAGGACGAAGCTGATGTCGATATGGATGTGGATGAAGCACCATCCTTTTTCGACTCGGCCGACAAGACGCCTAGTCGCCGTAAGCGAACAAAGGTTGATGAACTTGTGCGTAGCAAAGTTCTGCGCGTACTAGAAGAACTGGACATGACCGAGCGTCGATCTCGGCAATGTGACGAGACTGATTTTTTGAAATTATTAGATGCAGTACGTTTTTTTTTTCTCCTTCTTTTTCGTCCTTGGTCTATTTTTTCACTAACAAATCATAGATGAACACAGAGGGTATCCATTTTTCATAGACATGTCTTCTTTTAATAAAAAATGATGATGATGGATCGAGCACATTCAGACAGACACGTCATTGTCATGCATTTTCTCTTACTTTCTCTGCATAGAGTGCATAACCAAGACATTATTCTTCACCAAAAGGCACGTTGCTCTCTTAAAAGATATTCGGCTGTACATCATGATCGTATTGCCAGTCATTCATGGCTTCTTTGTCTCAAAAAATAGATTCGATAGAATAGATAGCCGACCAACTACATTCTGTGTGACACATCTTGTCTCTCTTTTTGATAAAGACAATGACATGATTGGACCAATGTGACGGTGAGCCTCCTCCTATCATTGACCGCATCTAACGGCCGTCCATTGGAGGACGCCATGCCAAGTTACGCCATGCACAGAATGAGTATAAAAATGGCAAGGTATTCTTCTCCCTCACCCTCTTCATCGACATCAAGAAACAAAGTTAAAAACATGTATACACCTGGTCAATTCCCCCAAATCTCCTTTTGCAACTTCAATGCTCGCATTGAATCCATTACTGAAGACCTGCTGGCAGCTTCAGAACAGGTCGGTGCTTTCGTCCTCGCCCATCACGGCATCCCTCAGAACATGATGGATGCACAAATAGAAGCATCAGACTGCCTCTCAGCGTCCATCAAGTCTCGGCGGTTCGAAAAATATTTCTCCCATGGCCAAAAGCCACGAGAAAATGACGCATTCATGACATCATGTCAGAACATCGTGTCTCTCGTTATGTACTGTCTCGAACGGGGCCTCTATAATGGAAGAAAATTCAAACACGACCGAGGACTGATTCCAGCCCACGACCGTGCCACAGACGCCCTCCTACCATTGCGATCTACGCCCATACATCGCCATCAAAAATTATTCGGACCCTCTAACGTATCACTTACGCTCTTGTTCGGTCGGCCAGGGAGCGTCCTCGAAATTGATACCGTACAGGGCAAATTTAGTCTATCACCATCCAAAGGGCAGATCATATGCGTCGTGTGAGTTCTTTGCAATCCTTTTCCCATACCGATATGCTGATGATAGTGGCCCACTGTTGACTTTTATGAGTGATGATCGGTTTCGATCGGCATGGTATAACCATAGATCCCATGCACTCGCATACTGCATACGTCCACGGAAGGAAGCTATCATCCAAGGTCCCCGACAGAAATACCCAGAGGTCACGGGGGAGCAGCTGGTAGAACTTTCCATGGATAAACAGTTCCATGAGATCAAAGCACTTCTCGCAAAGCAGCAGTCTGAAAAAAGGTGGGAGCGAGCCTGCCAGAATTTGAAAAAGTATAATATTGGGCATGTGGCTGCTGCATCGACGCCAATATTTCAACCCTTGCCTCCAGGAACAGCAGCAGCTATCTTGATGACGGCTTCTTGTCAATAGAATAAGAGAAGCAAATATATCCACATCTACATCGACTTTATATTAAATACATCTCATTGGAATCTATGTATGAAAAACTTAAAACTGTAAATTGCGTTCTCCCAAAAGGATATCCCCCTCCCTATTTAGACCTAGATTCACGGTTGTGCTCAATTCTTTGTTACAATTGTCAAAACAAAGCTTGCCTGCCAATAAAGGAAAAATGAACTCTTTTTAGAGGATCTCCAAATATTTTCTTAAATTCTCTCTCATTTTCAGGAGACAGCAAATCTATCACATGGCTCTTTTCCCTTAATCTGAAGTAGTCTCCCTTTGAAAGAATATTCTGTTGACGTTAAGATGTTTATAAACGAGTCACTTGTTAGACTCTTGCACTCAAACCCCAGGTGCTCAATATTTATGGCACCTTTCATCATCTTGATACCTCTATCTGTCAATGTTTTGCATAAAATTAACGATACAGAACGCAGGGGCGTATTGGCACCTTCGCTTTCAGCAGAATCCAAGGGAATACCGTGGAAAATGAGGCTCAAGTCATTATCAGTCGTATGGCAGGGAAGTTTAACTTGCTAAATGTTCTTGTTATCGTAAATTTTCTTGGAAAGCTCGCTCATAGTATCATTTTGATTGCCTTCAGTATGATGTCAACATAGATAACAAAAGTTAGGAGAGCTTCGAACAAAGTAGGTAGGCGATTTGGCTATAGGTAAGCATGCGCCTGCTGTGGTGAAATATCTCAGCTCAGGACAATGGTTGGCAAGTGTCATACAAATGTCATTGTCTTTATCAATGTTAGGACAGTCCAATTCACGTCTAGAAGGTTTTTGTTTTTTTAAAAGCTTAGCAAAAGCTTTGGGACTGACATATTTACTAAAAACTTCTGGTGTGACTACATTGTCATTATTTAGGTAGGTATCTATAGGGTAGAGAATTCTCACCAAGAACTCCCAAACAACTTTTTGATTACTGTTTTATCCTCCTGAGATACATCAAGATCGCAATTGTACTTGGGACAATTTTTGAGGTTAAGCAGATATACATCAACATTTTAATGTGAAATTTTGTTTATTAGAGTGGAGTAAAGATCTGGTCTCTGTGATGGTTGTGACGAACATGGTTTCCAAAACCACCGCTGTTTTGAAAGGATATGCTCTGGCTTTGGTCATGACAAAAGTTCCCCAGTAATATATATAGACTTTTTTTGGTGGCTAAATCATACAGCCACCCATTAAGAATGGCCCGCCACTATCAGTCTTTACGATTTAACGGGGAACCAGAAGTAACGCAAGTAGTGCCTCTGTCTCATATTCCGAGAGACAATCTTCGCCAACCCTTTTTTTCTTGCCATCAACTCTGATGTTGGCGTAAGGGGATTGCCATGGCACCGTGGAAAAAGTAGACAAACACTGCTCACGTCAAAAAGGAAGCAGTGCCATTGTCATCACGGGCCTGGCTATGGACAGAGGCAAGCGTATGTTTCTGCCCTTACCAGAGCATTTCCGTCTCCTTCCTAGACATCTTTTTCAAAATATCCAAGAGGACGGTGGTTGTTTTGCAGATGGGGAATTTATTTACTGTAAAAGAACAGCACGCCCCCTCTTTTTCTTGCCATAGCAAGCTTTTGTCTGCTGGACATTGAAAAATGGACGAGGGGATGAGGCTCTATTTATGCAGGGCGTGGAAATATGGTAGGCGTCACAAGGCATCATCGACTTGCAGGACACGTCATCTTTCCACACGGCAAACTCGGCTCACGAATTGGGCGCTGAAATTCTCTGCCAAGGAGTTCGCCCATCATAGTACAAGGATTTCATTAAACAAAGCATTATGGTATTATTGTACTTTCTCTATTCACCATAGCATCAGCTAGCACACATAATGGTATCAGCAAAAAAACGTAAAAGCACAATAAAACAAATGGCTATCACATGGTGCAATTACTCCTGTAAAAGCTTTCTTGTCCAATCCACAACCAGAGTTTGGAATGGCCGGCCTAATGCTTTGATGACCACGCTGGCATCAGGACTACGAAGAGTACCACCACCCCTTGGGTTTGTGTCGAGTCCACGCATTGTCTTTTTACTATTTCCCTGGTGCGCCTTTCCCTCTACCAAAACCCCAGCGACATCCCACCCACTTCGCAAGGCAGTATACTTTCCTTCAGGACCAATACAAGTATTCAACAACAAGTCATTCCATGTCACTGTATACTCAATAGGACCGATCTCCATCTCAATGTCCTCACCAGAAACAGCCCTTGTCAACCTCTTCCGATGTCGTGCCGAGGCCTCATCGACACGGGACTGGTAGGCTACACGGGCATCAATGGCTTCAAGAACAAGGGCCTTTGTGTCTTCGTCTAGGTCGTCATATAGTTTTTGTAGATCATTATAGACATCCTTTGTTTCTCTTATGGCATACGATTGGGCCGCGTTCGTCAAATACGTACGGAAGATATCAGTCGTATCTGGAATATTGCGCGCCACTAGGTGAATGTACTTGTACAATAAAAAGCGGTTCCGACGAAGCACATCCACAATATCACCAACTTTCGCCGTGGGACTCTGACAAGCGGATAGTAACTCTGTGGCAAACTTTTCAAAGTCGCCCAAGTGTTCCCTCAAGTCAAGCTTGTGGTGCGTGGCTCGTAGGAAGGGGTCTAAAATGGCAACGAAATCACGAACAATCTGTGTGAAGACGTCTGGCTGTTGCCTGCAAAATATATGTGCAATCTCTTCGCGGTCTCGCGCACCCAGCAAGGCGGTGTAGTATCTTGCACACTGCTCATGCTCTTCTCCATCAACGCATGCAAGGCTTCCTGTTGGATCCATTTCATCCAGGATACAAATCGCAATGGAAGTGTGCTCATCCATGCTCTTTTTCTGGACAGCCGCCTTCTTTTCCTTTGGCACGTTTATAAATGAGCGGATGGCTGTTAATTGCTCCTTTAGGCCTGGCTGTGTCTTTT
Organism: Chrysosphaeria jannelii; assembly: GCA_020002325.1. Lineage (NCBI taxonomy): Eukaryota > Fungi > Ascomycota > Sordariomycetes > Ophiostomatales > Ophiostomataceae > Chrysosphaeria > Chrysosphaeria jannelii. The sequence continues at coordinate 189,981 of JAGKRY010000008.1, forward strand.
CTACTTTTTCGGCCACCTTTTTGAAGTGCTGGGCATCGCTGGAAAGCACGCCACTTATAATACGCTGAAGCAAATTCATGCCATTGTCCGCATTTGAAGTGATGTGTGCCCAGTTGGTAAAGCCGCCAAGACTAAACTTTTTGAGGAGAAGCTTTGTCATGCCATTCATCATGGTGGCGGCATTCCCTACCCGAAGAGTATTTCGTATAAGGTTATAGGGTATACGATGGTGAAGGTTGCTCAAAAGCGTAGTCAAATACGAGCCATTTGGAGACTGTACAAGGACTTTGCAAAGAGATTCACCGAGTCTCACCGTTAGTGCTATGATTGAAGCCAGACGATAGAGCTACTTACATGATGCAAATATAATCTATACTTGCTTTAACTGCTGGCGAATGCGACTCTATGTTTTCATTGTTTTCCACGTAGCAGAATAGTTCGTCAATTAAATTCCCGTAAATCATTTCATGGAAAACATCCGCAAAGGCTGTTGCCTTGGCATCAACATCGTCACCATAGTTCTGATGCAAATTTTTTGGCACTGGGGATTTTGGATACGCCGAAAAGATGCCCTTTGTGAGAAACTCAGAAATGGTGGACGTGGCTGTGGAGAAGGCCTTGCGTGTGCTCAGAGCGCCCTGGCTGTAGCTGTCGCTAAGATCGGCTCTGGCTAGCCGCGAGAGAAGCGTCTGCACATGCTCATGCCAAAATTCTGCGGGGAGGTTGGTGACAAGGGGCAAGGGAAGGATAAGCTTGTTGAGGATGAGCTGGAGGATAGGCGCGGACGACACGGGGGCATGGGCTATGCCGGTGGGCGTTTGCTTTTCTGCAAATGGAAACCCACAGGAGGATATTGTATCCGGGTCCCGGAAGGAACAGATCTCAGAGAAGACTTTATCATGCAAAAGAATGGACAAAAGAGCGTCCAGTTGGCCATTTTGTAAGGCATCATTTATAGATGACTCGCTGGTGGTGCTCATTAAGGGGGATCCGAAGCCGGAGGAAGAGCCGCGGAGCCGTTCATCTTCCGCGGACGACATGATTATTGGTGGATAAAATAAAAGAATGAATGTGCAAGGGTAGAAAAGGCTTGGGTACAGAGTAAAAGAAACAACAAAAATGAAGGGGGTGAATGAGGCCTATTTTACGGTTGGAATAGTGGTGCCATCATTTCTTATGTCCAAAATGCACATTGCAGGCCTAAAGTTGTATTACGCCTCGGAGTTGTCCTTTACAGGAGAGCGAATACATTTGCCCGGTAAGAGGCAGTCTTCGGATGGTATTATGGCGTTTCAATGAACGTGCCTGCGATGGCAGGTCAGGCTGAGACAGCTGGATGACTAAGGCTGTAGGGTCGGGCGCAAGAGTGGGTCTGTCGCAGAAACAGGCGAATGGAGTGCCGGCAATTCGACGCGACGAAATTGCATCGCAGCGACAGCGACGAAAACGAAGCACAGCACGGCAGCATGGTCCGAAGGAAGATGGGAATGTTCCGCGGGCGCGGCGGACACAATGGGCAGCGCCGGGGAGGCCTCTCGGGCCTTAATGCGGATGCGAAACAGGAGCAGCAGCCTCTGCCAGAAGACGTCGTTTTGGCGGAAGAGATGCCAGTGATGAAGGGGCCTTCGCAGGGGATTGTGATGGTGGCGAGGGAGTTCTTCCTGGAGCACCACGTCCGGAAGCTGATGCTCAACGTGGGAATAGACCCATCGACGGAGCTGACGAACCGGTTTCTCGGCATCCAGCTCATCAACGACGTGCGAAAAGCACTCTCGATGTACGTGTGACGCTGTCTCTGGACACGCCCGAGGACATGCGCCCATGCTGACCACAGACCCGTCAAAACATACGCCACCGCATGCACATACTTCCACCATTTCCGGTTTTTCTACCGAGACTCGGACTACAACTACCAAGACATTGCCCTTTCGTGTCTCTTTGTGGCCTGCAAGGTCGAGGACACCATCAAGAAGCTGCGGACCATTCTCTGCGCCGCCTACAACCTGAAAAACACCGACAAACAGATCAGTGCAGACGACGCCATCCTCGAAAAGCCCGTGGGCGTGCTGGTCTCGCTCGACCGGCTGATTCTGCAGACCATTGGCTTCAATTTCCGAACCAGACACCCCCATCCACTGCTGGTCAAGCTCGTGAGGAAGCACATCCCCGCCGAGGACGGGCCACCGCTCCTGCACGTGGCCTTTTCCATGTCCGTCGAGATGTACAAGATGTTTGTGCCACTGAAGCAGACATCCTTTACCATGGCCCTCGCCTGTCTCGAGACGGCCGCGCGTCTTTTAGACAAGCACGTGGACACCGTCGTGTCTCTCGACCTGCAAACATTCTGTACCACCAGGGGCGCCATTCTCGAAACCATTTGTGATCTCGTGGAGCTCTACACCGACTTTGGCCGCTTTTCCCTCCATGAAAAGTACTCCCGGGCCGATTTTCTGCGCGTGCGGCAGGGCATTGCGCCCGAGCTCAGCCCTACAACACAAATCGAGCCGGCAACTGCCACTGCCAAGACAAAATGGCCACGCTACGAGGGCTGGTGCGATGGATGTCTTCCAGAAGAGACTCTCCGTGCTCTGCGAGGCGCATACAACTCGCCAGCGTCTGTCTCATCGCCTGGCTTGAACGGAATAGGATCCTCACAGCGAAATCCAGCCCACCTCAAGTTCCGCCAGACTCTTCGCTTTGTCTTTGACCCCGACAGGGTTCGTAATGAACAGGCTGCCGTTGACGAGTACTTTGTGACAACCTTTGAAGAAGAGGAGCGGGTCATTAGGGAGCCTGTTCCGCAGGATATCCCCATGACAGATGCTTGGAAAAGCACTGGTGACAGCCGAGGTCGCGGACGGCCGCCTCCTAGGGGGAAAAGTCGGCCAAGGCGACGCGGAGGATTTGGAGATGAGCCTCGTGGTCGAGGACGAGGGAAGAGAGAGGCATTTTAGTAGGGTCAAATGGCATTTTTATATATAAAAAAAAGAATTGTATTGGTATCCTGCAAAACGCCCTTTTTTGTTCTTGTAAAATCTTGCGAAACAAATAAAAAAGAAATGAAACCATCGCTACCTCGCTCAAAACCGTAAAAACATTGAACCAGCAAATGTAATGAAATAAGAAAAGAAATATGGAGGAAAAAACTTAGTAGGCTCCCTGGAAAAACATAAAAAGCTTCTTGGCAATATGAACACCGTCATGCTTGTTGCCAAGAGACTCGGCCATCTTGGCAGCGTCTTCTTCCTTGAGAGCCCCCTTTCGCTCTTCGACGGCCATCATTTCTCGCACAACAGCTCCATCCAGCTCGGGATGGCCCTGAAGCGTAAGTGAACGGCCTGGAAGCCAAAGAGCCTGGACAGGGCACGCCCGGGTCGATGCTAGCACAACAGCCCCCTTTGGTGGCGACGTCACAATATCCTGGTGAATTTCGTAGACGTGTAGTCTTTCTTGATCAAAGACAGTCCGGCCTGCTTTGGTGACATCCCAATCCACCACACCTGCCTCCCATCCCTCCGCATTCTTTTCCACTTTGCACCCTAATGCCCGGCTAATGAGCTGATGACCAAAACAGACACCCACCATACGCACAGGACGCACGCCTGCTGCTGCTGCTTCTGGTGTCGTTGTGGCCAAAGCTTTTTTTGCATAGGCTAATAACGTCTCAACCCATGGCTCGTTGCTGTAAGCATCGTACTGTGAACCTGTAATGGCGACGACATCAACTTCGCTCAAGTCAGGATAGGCATCTTCATACCCCGAGGAAAAGACATTGTGCTGTGTCACTTCAAGCACGAATTCGAGAGGGACAGGGGCAAGGGCTCGTCGAAAGACTTCGGTAAACATATCACCATAGGTCCCATGGGTAGTCATGGCATTGGTAGGGGGGACGTCGGGCATGAGAATGGCCATGCGTATGGGACGAATGGAGCCAAGCGTGGAGAGTATGTAGGGGATGGGGTGTTGAAGAATCTTCGTTTGCAAGTTTATATCTGCCGTTTTGGTCTTCTTGATGGCCTTTTTGATAGTTTTTTTGACCCTGCCAAGAAAACGAGTATTCGTGGGGGCACGATCCCCCAAGAGAGGACCAGTCTTTTTAACTCGAGATTCTTTCTGCTGATGGGCTACACGGTTACGAGTAACAGTAGCCATTGTATCTTAATATGTGTTTTAAGGTGGAAAAGAGGATAAAAAAAGAGAGATTTGTTTTGATGAAAAAAAAAAGTTTTTTGAAGGGAGCCTCGCCTCCCAACTTATACTTTTTGATGGGGTGTTTAACTTTGTACTATTTTTTTATGGTATTTTGCTGTCGAGTGGACTACTCCTTACGTAAATTATATGTTTATTCGAATTTATGACATGATAAAAAAAAGAACTCCATATTCGGAGATTTTCAACATTTTCAACATAAGGACAAAAAAAAAAGAAAGGACCCCCCATTAAACGCGGTCAGCCCTTTTCTATTATGTACATTTTTAAATATTTTATTCTCATCATTGATATTTATGCTTGGAAAAAAGAAAGGAAAAAAAAAGTAGCCATTGAGACGCATTGAGTCCCCAATTCGTAACTGCAGTTTGACGTGCATTCGTCTCGCCTTGTGATCAAATGGGGGGTGCATATCGGTTGCCGCATGTGACCCTGCCCTTCGCCGTTCTTTCCCTTTGATGCTCCTATCCCAGCTATTAAGGGACACAAATTTACAGGGAAAAAACAAAAAAAAATTCTGGGGTACTTGCGTTGCCATCAATAGGTAGGTTTTGTAGTAGTGCCCCCCACATTCTTCCCATTCGTTCATTCTTTTCCCCCGCCTACATGAAAGCAAATAAACAAATAAAATATAAGTGAAATGGTGGCGTTGACCACTACATTGACTGGATTTTCCTTCTAGAACAATCAATCGTTATGGGCTTTTGTAAAAGAATGATGTTTTTCCTTCCTCACCGTGCTTCTTTTGATCCCACCCCCGTCGGTGTTTAATTTCAAAGCCGTTGCATGTCCTACCACGGGATGCAGAAAAAAGAGGCCTTCGGTCGAAATCCTGATACGACCGTTTTCAAAACAACATCATTTTCATTCTTTCTTTTTTTTGGCCATGGCAAGAATGAACGAAAAAACAGAAAAAAAAACCAAAAATGAGAGAGAGCCCACATGACTCGTCTTTCCTCCCATTTGCATTTGTAAAAAAAATCTGCGCAATGCACATGTATGTAGAACTTGGGCGTCACTGACGTAACTGGGGGAGAGGGACTTTTGGGGAAAGAAAAAACAAAAAAGGATGGGCGTCTCACTTTGCCCATGCCCGCCCCGGCTCTTTCGCCACCAGTTGGTCTTTTTTTCACTTCTTTCATGCAGTTTTCTTTCTTCCCCACGTTTGTTGGCACAGACCCTCTCAAGAAAAAAAAAAGGTTCTTTTCTGTTTATGTATGTACATTTTCAATCGATCAATGGGGTGTACCATACATGGCTTCTCGGTAGGTAGGCAAGGACTGTACGTGCACGTTGCACATTTTGTCGCCCATGTTACCCACCGCTTCCGCTTTCCAAGATTCACATCTAGTTCAATCGAATCATGTCCACATCTCCACGAAAGAAAAGTATGGGAGGAAAAGGAAGACTATATTTCAGAATCTACAGCACATTTTTTTCTGTTTTCCATGTAATTCTCTTCGCACAATGATTTCATAGAAAGCCATCAATCTCTGCGAATCGGACGCCCGCCCTTTTTTTTTTCTACTCTTTCGTAATACGTCGTTCCTCCTTCCCCTCCCATTTTCCCTGCGACAATCCCGCGTTGGAGACACCAGCTTGTTGGTCTCTTACCGTCTTTTGCTCATCTGGTGTGTGAAACCGCAGCATCGGCAGACTTGATATGTACTGGTCCGTCCTTATTTCTTTCTCAGTTGCTCGGCTATACGGCATGGTGTGTATATGTAGTATGCACATACAGGGCCTGCTGTTCTCTTTTTGTCAAAGATGTACATTTCCACCTTTGTCAAGCATCGTTACACTGGCTTTTTTTCATGCATTCGGATGATTTCGTTGCCCATGCAGGATTCTGCACGACCGTTTTTATGCTCCGACTTCGCTGGAGCCATGCACGAAAAAAAAATCCGCGAATGGCGTTAATTCTTTATAAAACTAGATGGATGCTATTCCTCCATGATACAGGTTCCGTGGTCCAGTGGCTAAGACGTCTGCTTCACATTACAAATGCCGTTCGCAGAAGATCCTGGGTTCGAACCCCAGCGGAATCAGTCATCACTACTAAGTGTACATTTTTACCCATTTTTGCGAAATACATACAGAAATCCATTATTTGAGAGCATCTATATACTAGACTAAATTCAAACAAAGACAAAAACCACTCGGATAGCTTTTTTTTACTAGATTAGTTGGCAGAAACGGGCTCCTTCAGAGCACCACCTTCGCCGGAAAGATCAATACCATCCGCAGGATATTCACTGTCAATGTTAGCATAAGAATCCAGTAAGCGTGCTGTAGTACATACGGGATTTCCTTGCCAAAGTATTGAACGACCTTTTTGAGGGCCTCTTCGTCGTCTGGCGTGGTGATGAAGGAAATGCCAGCACCGTTGGTGCCGAAACGACCGGCACGGCCCGTGCGGTGCTGGTAGTCGTGCTCCGTCAAGGCCATGTCGTAGTTGATGGCCAGATTGACCCGCTCAAAGTCAATACCACGCGAAAAGACATCGGTGGCGACGCAGACACGGGCCTTGTCGCCCTTTTTGAACTGCTGGTAGACAGCCGTGCGGTCGTCCTGCTTCATGTCGCCGTGGATGTAGATGCTGGGGAACTTGAGCTCGGCGAGGACCTTGGACAGCTGCTCAGCACGGGGCTTGCTGCGGACAAAGACCATGACCTGGTTGATCTGGAGGTCGTCCAGAAGCTGCATAAGCTTGCGGATCTTGTCCTTTTCTTCCACCTTGATAAAGAACTGGCGCACACCGTCCAGGTTGAGCTCCATTTTTTCCTGGACAATGAACTCGGTCGGATTCTGCATGAACTTTTTGCAAATCGGCAGGATCTCGTCCGAAAAGGTGGCCGAGCACATAATGACCTGCTTCTGCATCGGCGTGGCGCGGAAGATCTCCTGGACGTCCGTCCGCATGTCTTGCTGTTAGCTGGTGTCTTCTTCTTCTTCTTCCTGTAAAAACCTACCAGGACTCTCGAGCAGCTTGTCGCACTCGTCAAAGACAAACATGCGCACGCTGCCGAGGCGGATCTTGCCGTCGCGGTTCAGGGCCTTGAGACGGCCGGGCGTGGCAATGGCAATGTGGGGATGCGTCGACGGGTCCTTGAGGATGGCCATGTCGTCCTTGATGCTGCTGCCGCCAACAAAGGCGTGGATGCGCACTTCGGGCATGTACTTGGCGAAACGCATGTACTCGCCACGGATCTGGTGGGCTAGCTCACGCGTGTGGGCCAGCACCACCACTGAGCACTCGCCATCGACGGGCTCGAGCTGCTGCAGCGTCGAGAGGACGAAAATGGCTGTTTTTCCAGAGCCCGACTTGGCCTGGACGAGGATGTCGCCGCCGTGGATCGCCTGAGGGATACACGATTGCTGCACTGTGTGACGCGTCAGATTAGTTGTTCTGGAGACTAAAAAAGAAGGAATAGCAAAGAGCAGGCAAGAAAGAGACGGCAGTCGTGGGTGTCGTGGGGGCGTGACCATGCGTCGCGAGTGTCCTGCGAGCACTCGTTGGACAAAGACTATCTCTACCAGGACGAAAGTCCGTCAAGCCGTACTCTTGCACACGTGTGCAATAAACACCAGTGCCCATCAACCAGCACGCCTTGTTTTTACTAGGAAAAAAGAAAAATCGCAGTCTCGTAGAGCATTGTAGTCTCGTAAAGCCTCGTAGCCTCGCAGGGCCCCTTGGCCGTGGCCTCTCTCAGTCAGCATACGAGGCTTTGTATCAACCCAAAAAGGGCATTTCTGCCATGCCATCTCTCCACCAGAAGTGACTTGTGTGGCCGTCCACGAGACACCGTTGCCGACGATGTCGTCCCGAAGCCAGAGACAATCGAAGAGTATAGTAAAGAAAAACGCACGTCTCTTTCTTGCTTGCTAAAAATTTGGACAAGGACTAACCATCTGAAGGGTGTTCAAAACCACAATCAGCAGTCGCGCGAAGAATTTCGGGCTTCAGCAAGAAATCGCGAAACGTCGACGAGTAGATGCCGACATGCGTGCCGTTCTTGGACGTGACATTGTCATCCGCAGTAGACACGGCAGGCGCCTTTGCTTCTGTCGCCTTGGCGCTCTGCGGCAGCTCATTGTCCGAGTAGTCAATCAGGTCGTCTTCGGCAGACATTGTTGTATAAATATGCTGGACACAGAAATATGAAAAAGTGGGCGTGACGCGTTATCAAGAGCGAAATTAAAAAAAAAATTGTTACCGTTGGCGTACAAATGGGCAACAAGTAGATGGAAAAGTGGTGTGGATAGGAAGGCGCGTTGGGAGAAGAAAAAAGAAGAAATGGGGAAGGGAGAAGAAAATAGGGAAAGGGCGAGGCGCGTCGCTTCCTTTCAGGGAATCAGGGGGCGACTTTCAGCGCTTGCAGCGCTGGACGCTAACAAGTAACAACAGGCAGAATCTTTTTCAAAAGTGGAGACTTGCTCGCTGCCATCACATCACGTGTGCGGCAAGATGGGAAAAAATGGACGGAGGCGGCTCTGGTGCGAATACGAGCATGGCCAAGCCCAAGGCTAATGCAAAGGCAAAGGCAAAAACAAAAGCTGCGGTGAGCCGGCCATCGCACTCACGGGTGTCGTTTCTGTTCCAGGCAGCTGCCTTACTGGCCAGCCGCAGCGACGGCTCTGGCGACGCCATGTCGCGCCGCTTGCTGTCCCAAATGCGTGCCGTTTCGCAAAAGACAAACATGCGTCTGCGGCCGTCTGTGAAGCGCCAGGTGTGTAAATACTGCGACACGCTGCTCGTTGAGGGCCAGACGTGCCAGACAACCGTGGAGAATGACAGTCGCGGCGGCCGCAAGTCGTGGGCCGACATGCTGGCTGTCGAATGCACCACGTGCCATCGGACACGGCGGTATCCCGTCCACGCGGACCGGCAGCCCCAGAGGAATCACCGCGCCGTCCAATAGGCCGCTGGACACGGCGTCTCACCATAGGTGTATAAAATAAAGATCAAAGAAAGATGAAAAGAAATCAAAAATTGAAACCAAAAAAAAAAAAAATCAATTGCTCTGCGTTGTATCATGCCCGTTGTCCTCCCCCAGCACTTTGCTGGCCGACATGAATCTGGCCCTGTTAATGTCTGCCAGTATCCGCCATGCCGCACTTACAAACTGCCATGCCACGCGCCCAGATCTCGCATGTATCCAGCCTGCGCAGCTGTGACGCGCATCAGATTCTCCGTGTCGGCCAAATGCGCCGACAATTGCGACAGCTGGCTATGCAATTGAGACTTTGACGTTAACCCGAGACTTTATTTCCTGTCCATAAACACACAAGCTGTCGCGTCTTCACAGTCGCCCCCGATCCTGCATTGCTCCTCGCTGCGTTGCTCATTGTTGACGCGTCGTGAGTGGAGACGGATGGTGCGATATTAATACTACTGCACGCACTAGTAAATATAGTGCTTCTTCACCTCACGGGCATGCTCTTCCCCTTCTTCTTAAATTCAATCTAGAATAGGCTGTATTTGTATCAATATCCGTTATAAGATAATAAATCGCATCTCAAGAATAATAAGACAAAAAAAAAGGTCTATATCAAAAAAGGAAAGAAAAGAAAAGATGCAAACATAACCAGGAAAATTCATACAAAGGAAAAAAAAGGAAATCTACCGTGCATCCCAGCTCATCGAACGCCAATCAAGTGAGGGTCAAGGCTTGTTTGACTACTACCCGCAGATGGCCCAGACCCAACTCGGCTGTCCCCGCTGGCTGCACTGGCACTTGCACTATTGTACCCATTCACGTCCATGATAGGCGACTTCAACTGCTTGCCCTGAAAAGGCGGCTGCTGTCCACTCATCGCTGGGTTCGGCGACATTCGCGTCATCTGCGACGACGGCTGCTGGTCGCCCATGGGCGGGCCGGCATATCCATTGGGCGGACCTGGCCGTCCATTCACCATGCCACGCATGGGCATATTAAAATTGCCATTTTGCTGGCTTGTGCGGCGAGATCCCATGGCCATCGGCCCGTCATCAAACCGCGACGCTGTCAGAGAATTCGCCCTCGATCCCTGGCCCCCCTGTCGTGTCGGCCCGTACGGACCACCAGCCGAAAAGGACATCAGGGAATCATTGTTCAGCTGGTTACGTCCAAAGTTTGGACGATTGCTAAACACCGGCAGCGCTCCCAGCTCTCCACTGTTTCGAATCTGCGAGCTATTCGACACATCCACCCCGGGAAGCTTGCGATTCTTTCTTGACGTCATATTCATCATGTCAATGTTCTCGGGGTCTATCCTTGGCATAGCCAACGTTGTGTTTGTGGGGTCAATATACTCATCATCGTCATCATCGTCATATACGCCAATGCCGATATGAGTCGAAGCTGGCCCCCTTCGTTGTTGAGGTGGCCCTCTGTACCGCTCGTCCTTGTGCATCAAATCACGCTGACGAAAGACATTTTCTCGCTCGCGAGGGTTTTTATCACCTTGCTGAGGATACGGGCCTGCGCCGTCATAAAAGACCATGTGGCCAAATTCCTCGAGATCTTGCTCCATGGAGCCTCTGCGTGACTGCTGTCTCGAAGACGGTGCTGACGGACGCGGGTAGTTGTTTATGGGCCCGCCATTCATAGAGATAGGTGGCCCTCGGCGCGGCGGAGGCGCTCCATTAGAAGCATTCCGCATCCAATGCCGTCCATTCATGCCACTGGGCGGTCCGTTGTTACTGATAATCGACCGGTTGCCCGTGTGCTGCGTGGTCAGTCGTGGAGGCATGTTGCTCATGGGAAGAGGAGAAAGAGGAGCAGGTCCCTTGGGCCGTGTTTGGTTCACAGTGTTAATGTTGAAGAGAATGGAATACAGAGACTCAATCCGCGGCACCGACACGCCACACTCCTGTGCCGAACGGACAGGGGAGCCAAGGAACGCCTCGACTTCCATGGGCCGTCTACTGACAAAGTCCTGCCACATGACGCTGTCAGAGGCCTGTGGCTTGGTCATTTCCGCAATGATGTCGTCCTTGAATGACGGCGAAAAGACGCAGCCTTGGGCATTGGCCAAAAGAAGGAGCTCGTCAATAACCCCCGAAATCATCTGTCGAACGCCCACCTTCTCAATGAGCTGCGAGTGGTTAGGCGTCTCAAAGATGACACTCATCGTGTGGAAGGCAGTAGGCCTACATTGTCAGCAAAAAAGAAAGAAAAAAAGACCATCAGAGCCGGAATACATACCCGATCAACGCCTCATATTGCTGCTGTCGGATGTTTGACGACACCTTGCACTCGACTTGGCCAGACGTCAGGGTCATGGCCAGCGCCTCTGCCATATCCTTCTGGATGCCCTGGGGGATAAGCTCGTTATTGTTGTTCGAGGGCCCAACCCACATCTCCGAAGAGCCCCTATGCTCAAAATCACTTGGCCGAAGCTGCACAACATCGACTTTTGACACCAATGAAAGCACCACGTTTGTGGGGAATCTCTGCTCAATGGCTGCCTCAATGCCCATGCTATGTGTCGTATTCACAACAATGCACGTGTGTTTCGGCGTCACAACAGACTCAATAATGTTTGCCAAATCATACACATCTGGGAGGGCCTTAACCGAAAGAACCACATAGTCAAAGGCACCGTCTCGCTGCGCAGAAGCCTCCTGCGGCTCTCGCACCACTGGGGGCCCCGTTAGATGCCGTCTGTTTCCCGTAATGTGGTTAAAAACGTACCGTGTCTGGGCTTGAACCGCTCAATGCCAAAGGAGGGAGACCTATAGCGTTGTCAGCACCGTCGTCCGCGCTGTCCCATTGCTACTTACTTGAACGAAATTCCGTACTGGGCGACATGTTCGTATCCTGCTTTCCACACAAGCGTTACATCACAGGCATTTGTAGCTTGGAGACGCCAGGAAAGAAATGCCGAAACGGCATTACCGCCAACTACCGCCACATGCATCAGTTCATTGTCCTCTTCCATTGTTTATAATGTGCAGAAAAAATTATAGAGAGAAAAGATTGGGTTGAGAGGGCAGATGCGTTCCTAGGAAAGTGCCAGTGTCTGATTGTCCGCACTGTGACTAGACGCAAAGAGTATCGTCAAAGAAGGGAGAAACTGGTTTTGTGCTCAACACAACAATCCAAAAGACGCAGCAATGATCTTTTTTCCCACACACTCTCTCGAAAACGAACGCGCAGATGGATGTCAAAAAGGCAGCGATAACAGACTTTGCTGCAATTTTTTTTTCACGGGAATGGCGCGTTGGCCTAGAAGAGGCCGGGAAAAGCAAATAAAACGACAAAAGGCACATAGGATTTTGGACGAATCAGACATCTTACTAATTCTGATCGAAAAAAAGTAAGATGACAAGAAAAAGAAAACTTTGCAGTTTCCAGCTCAATGGTTCATCGCAGAAAATCCATAATCTGGAACCCACAACCCACGATACACGGGCAAATGATTGAAAAACAAGAAATTGGTAGAAAAACATAAAAAAACTCACCGGAAAGAATCTTGAGGCGTGGACTTGAGGGCGCCATGAGCTGCTTGTGCCACTCAAGTGGATTTCTATTCTTGAATAAATCCGAACCAAAACTCCTTGACGGGTAGCAGTAGTAGTTCGCTAATAGGCGGGAATACTAAAGATCGAAATGATTCTTCCAAAAGGTCTTGAAACACATATATTAATGATTGCGGTGTGATCCAAGACAATTCTTTGTTGATGAACCTATCATAGCATTAGCATCTGCTCCAAAAGTAATATGATATGTAGAAAGAATAAAGAAATGCAAGGGGGCTTTATAAGGTCTCAAAGATGGGCAGTATCACGCCACGGAGCGCACCGATGAAGGACCAGCTGCATCTCGAGGCAATTGTCGGGCGTCATAAGATGCAGCCAGTCCAGGCAGCAGACCATGAGCACACCATCGATGCGAGGAACAGAAGCGATATAGGAGAGTGATAGGTTAGTTCGCCCTCGACGCTGAGCACAGATGTAGTCATTGCAAGCTGCATCTTACACAGCCACAGGCCCGGGCTTTCATAGCGTAGGACAGCGGGGAGGGGGCATGCAGCTTGACAATGACAAGGCGGTCACCATTCCTCCTTTAAAGCATGCCACAGCTCAACCAACGACCACGGGGTAATGATTTAAATAGTACGACATACCACAAGCGGTTGCAAAAGCGGTGCGCCAATAAACAGTAAAATATATGAATGTATCGTGCCCGCAGTGGGAGAAATAGATATAAACCTTTTTGCTGAATCTTTTTCTTGTCGCTAATGAGAGCACGTCTTATAATAATACCAATGGATCCCGTCCATTATCAATGATCAATGTGGCAACTATGAACCGGGGGGATTCCTCTGTACGACCAGATATATGAGCACATAGATACCCACTCGAGAAGGAAAGGGACAACGGTGATAGGGCCAGAAAGCTTCATTAAACACAATATGAGTATATTTAACAGTCTATTTACTTGGAAGAAGGCCACCATATTTTACTGATTTTACTAAAATAAAAAAAGAATTGATGGAGTCCAATTGTTCCACCTCAAAGGCGCCCATCGTACAAAAGCCGGATTATGTAAGCTAACGTTTCAAAAAAGATCCCTGTTCAGCTGTGACGGAAAGGCGGAAGTCCCCTGAGCTCACATTTTTCGGGTTGTCATCGCAGTGCAAACTTTTTTTGACGTTCCCACGTTCTAGCCTTTTTTTTAGATTACTAATCATCAGAAATCTGACCTATTTTCCAGTTCGTCCACAGCTCGGAGATAAAAAAAGACTTGGCACTACGATGGGCTCCAGAAAACCGACGTGTATTCTCATGGCACACGACAGGACGACGTTGTACATTGCGTTTTATATTCAAAAAGATAAAGTCTATCAACAGGCAAATAGAAAAACAATCATAGTAAAACAAGGGCATGTGTCTACTCTGCATGCTTTTTCAAAGAATAAAATGATAAAGAAAATAAAATCACGACCCTTTATGCCCTCACAAGCGCCCTCTGGCGTTGAAGACACTGGCCAAAATCAAGCCTGCACTCATTCACAGGCATGTGGGGGCCACTGGCAATGCACAATACTGTCATGTTTTCATGATAACGCAGTCCCGGAAGAAGCTTCGGGGTAATGAGAAAGTACTGACTGGCATGCTCATTGCAGGCAATGTCCACCATACGTTCATGCATCATCCGCTCATTACGGGGGTCCATACCCTGATTAATCTCGTCCACCACGCGGAAAGGAGCTTGCGCCATGCCCTGCAAGGCCATAAGGTAAAAGATGGTACTAACAGCACGCTCACCACCAGATTGTCGGTGCTGCGTCAGCTGCTGGAGCTCCTCGTTCGCCCGGAACCGCACCTTTATCTCAATCGCCCATTTGTCAAAGTCTTCGTCCTTCCGAACATTCACTTCACCAGCACAGCTAATCTGCTCAAAGTTTAGACTGAAAGCATCATTGATTTTGCCAATAAGCTTGTTAAGACGAGGCTCCCACTGGGAACGGATCGAATTGATCCGACCTTGGATATCTTCAAACCCTTCCGTTTGTGCAGCCACTGTAGTTTTGAGCTTCTCAATCTCCACGGAACGACGACGGTACTCTTCCAAAACACGGGGATCCACACGATGCGTAAGGCCAAGCTTACCATTCTCTGCCGCATGCAAGTTGTCGAGCTGTTCCAACGTCATTGACTTGGCCATTGTGTGAAGTTCTTCGTTTCGTGGTGACGATTCAGGCACTAGGTTTTCAAATTCCACCATTTTGTCCCGGGCAGTGTCACGTAGGTCTTCACACTGCCGAATGACGTTCACGAGCTGCATCTCCTTGGTTTTTATGGCAGTAGTAATGTCCTTGTTATCCTCCTCCAAGCGCTTGTGGTCGCACGTCGCTTCAATCGTTTTCAGCTGGATATCCGTGTATGCTTCATGCGCCTGTCGAGCAACGTGCAAATGGTCTACATGGAGAAGAATGGTCCTCGCACGCTTGATTGTCATGTCGTCAATTTTTGTCGTCAGCTGCACCCGGTCCTGTACCAGCTGGGCATGCTCCTCACGAAGCATCTCCAACGTGGTCTTTTCTGTCTGAATGCGGTCAGGCAAGGTCACCCAGCGGTTATATTCGCCTTGCAATTGACTCTTCTCAGCCTTCAGCTGCTCAATCTCTTGGTCGATTTGTTTAAGCTTCTCTATTGGCTCAGCCGATTTCGCCTTGAGATCATCGAGTTCAGAAGACAGGGACGACAAGGTGGCGTCCACCTCTGCTACTTTACGCTCAAGGTCTACCTTCTCGGTCATGTTGGCTTGTGCGTTATCCGTCCAGAACCTACCATGCCGGATGTCACGTACAGACGTTGATACAGCATGGGCGCCGTATTCACGACGACGCGTCACACGAAACACCTGATCAGCCGCCGTCCACGTGGTGATACGATCATGGTTGACAATCACATTGTGCTGGTTAGGTGCGAGCTTTCTCAGCGCAACGGGCGATACATGGAGACGACGCTCCGCACAAAGCATGGCAAGGACAGGGTCTGGACCTTCTACATACTCAATGGCCATGCCATCAAAGCCCATTTCCTGCAACTGGCCAGAAGGAACAGGTGATTGGAACTGAGAAAGCGGGTTTGTGCAGGTACGAATGGTAACAGAAAGCCGTTCCTTATCGTAGAACTGAGCACTCAACAATCTGTGATCATCGACACATTGCGTTGTAAAACAGCAAAAATCTTCCAGTCCCAAAAGCGACTGGACGCTATCAGAGTACTTTCGGTCTTTGATGGAACATGTCACCATCGCAGGCCCAAAAATCTCCATTTTAAACATGCCTCTATTCTCCTCCAGCCACTGCAGACCTTTAAACGCATCCTCATGCTCACGACGAAGAAGACTCATTCTCTGGCCAAACTTTGAATCTAGTTGGAGAATGCTGTTGACATACCTTTTTTTATTGGCACTCGCAATGTCTCCTTCCCTGTTGACACGCTCGAGCTTGCTGTTCAATTCGCGCTTTTCTACTTCGATCTCACGCCTTTGATGCTCTTTGTCACGCTGTCTGTTAGTGCATGTCCTTATAAGTCTGTGAAAAGACGTACAATCTTCATGTTCCACTCGCTAGCTACAAATTCCTGTGGTTTGTTCCGATGCTTGCCCTCCAGGGTTGTAATCTTTTGTCGACAGGAGGCAATTTCTTGACGCTTATTGTCGACATGCTTTCGTTTGCTCTCAATCTGGCCTTCAATTGATGAAATGGTGGATGCCATCTGATCAACACCAGCATACGACGCGGTAAGAGCACTTTCGGCCTGTGACAAAACGTTCTTTCTCGTCCTTTCAGCCTCCATGAGCTGGTTGCGGTAAATTTCCTTTGCTTGTGCCGCACGAAGAGACGGCTCTGTCTGCGTACGAAGGCTTTCAAGCTCCGACTGCAGGATCTGGCGCTCCCTTTTTCGCTCGCGGTACTGACTCTTCGCCGAATAGAAGTGGACCAGTGGACGGCAGGCCACCAAGTCAGCAATGACACGCTCAATCTCTTCACGTTCCTTATAACGTTGAACATCTTGTTCCTGCGCCTGATGCTTCGACATTAACACCTCGAGACGCTCGTTGTCGAGACGAATCTGGTTTTCTGACTCCTTTTGCAGCTTGTACTCGCTTCGCAAAGCCTGCTGCATAGTCTTCATGTCGACAGGGGCTGCAGCCTCCAGTGTCTTTTCCAGCAGCTCGACGGGGTTCAGACCAGCAAACTCAGCAACACGGTCCTGTGGGAGAAATTGGCACAAGTTGTCGACCTGAATGCGAAGCTTTTGCATCAGTGCCTGCACGCGTCGTTGGGGCATCTCCTGGCCGTTGATGGAGAACTTTCGGCTGTTGTCTTCACGGTTGATCCGTAAGCGAATCGTATAATTATCGCTTCTGTCGTTCTCTCCCTTCAGCTCAATCTCTACAATGGCTTGGGCCTGGCCATGCTTTACAAAATCAGCAAAGCTCGTGGCACGGCCCAAGACGTTTGTTGGGAATCCTAGTCCTAAGCATATAGCACACACTAGCGAGCTCTTTCCAGTGCCGTTGGGGCCAATGACCATGTTTAAATTAGGCCCCGGCAGAAACTCGGCCCGTTCATATGTCACAAAGTTTTCCAGCAACACACGCACAATGGAGCCGGGCTGGAACTTGTTGGCCTGCTTCTTTTGTCCATTGGTCATCCCATTAGCCGTCCCATTGACGCCATTTGTTGGGGACAAGCTGCTGCCATCTTCGCCACGCATTCGCTTGGGTTCTTGCGTGTTACCATCAACCGAAGATGTGCGGCGACGACGGCGACCGGAGCCAGCAACGGCGCCATTGTCGTTACTTTGGGTCATGATGAACAGAAGGCAACACTAGTGAAACAACGCGAGAACAGGTGGATGATGTAATCAAGCCGTCACTGTGCTCGATTGGCGCCCCCCTTCCACTTTCAAGTATCAACTGAACGCGTCGAGATTTTAAAGCCGTGTTAAAATGTTTAGTGGGGCCAACGCGTCTTCTGCTGGCGGTTAAAGCCGGCAATATTTTCAAACATCACGATAGGTACAGCGCATGTACCATGTAAATTGAATGTACATAATTTCAGTCGGTCGCTCACTCCACCATCACGCTTCTTTTGCTGTATTGTCTTTTGTTCGTCATCTATTGTTCATTTTTATGTGTAGATTCAAATTTATTATAGAAACTAGAGCACAACGGCTACAAGAATATCAACAGTAGAGCTCTAAGAACTTCTTACCCCTTAGTATAGTAGGCACTGAGCAATACTCTGCTATCTTTTGGTGATTATGGTCATCTTCGGGATGAGGACATGTAATGAGTGAAGCACTCGTAGTGCTAATCAAATTGGCAAGACACTTGCATGCTTTCCTAGTGTGAAATGCTACTCATTGGACTTAGGCTACATTCCCTACCGCCATACTGAGCTTACCATAAATGAGGGTCAAGCAATAAATGAGCATAAGATTCGGGATCTAAACAAATAACACACAAAAAGCGAGCTAAGACGATCCCAAAACATCGCTTGCTTCACGATCAACAGTGTTCCGAAGCGCAACTTGGCTGAGATTCCAGCAGAGTATGCTACATGTCTTCGCTTCCTGTAGGAGTAATTGAGACTTCATCCCTTGGGTCTCTTTTTTTAACATCTTGCAAAGTCTTTTCTTACGAAAGTACATGAAAACAAACATCAAACTCAGGTATGATGGATAGAATGCGCGGGTTTGAGGCCCTCCCATTCGAATTCTTACTGCAACTAAAAATCAAAAAAGGTGTGCAAACCTAGAGTTATTTTTATTACATCATTCATTACGCACATAGACGAAGTAACCCTGGACGGCATCTTCAACCCTTGAGCTGCAAGTCATCCATTCCAACCCCATTGATCTACAAAGCCGCCTCTTTTAGCTAGATCTACGTTCTTCTATGGGAGAAATGCGAAAAAGAAAGCAGCTGCTGGAGAAACCAAGCTCATTGTCTTGTATCGCAGAGATGATGTGTGCATACCGGTGCGATTTGTGTAGCAAAAGGTGTATTTATGAAGCATTCCTATTTGCATGCCTCCCCCTTTTGACAATTTTGGAAGGAACGCATTGATTTCCTAGTTTCGGTACTTGTCGCGCCTGCAAAACTCAGTGGCAAACGCTGTATCGTCGTTACGGTGTGCGTGTACCGAGCTTGTTCTGGCCATCTGCAGAATCAGGAAGGCACGCCCCCGGTGTCTCTTTCTTAAATCGGATGTTCTTGTTCATGCTACCATGGCAACAGCTGTTTTTCTGGATTTTTCTCCAGGAAAACGGGAAGAGCGAGCAACTCTGTCCGTTTTTACGCAAGATAGCTTTGTGACCGATTTCTGTCAATTTCCATCCACATCCCTCCATTTGCACTGCGACTATTCTGTTATCACCAAAAAGCAAACATTGTCTTACTCTGTGTTTATTTCTTTTTTCTATTCTTAATTCCTTTACTCCCTTTATATTTGTCTCCTCTACCCCAGCGCACATCCGCATCCATTCATTGTCATCACCAACTACTATACGCTCTTTTCAACCACCACCACACTCCTTTCTACTTTGTGTTGCCGGCATCTTTCACCATTGTCTTTTATGGCAAAGCATGAGACTGTAGTCAAGCATTCTTATTGTTAAAAAACGTACAGTCATGACCTCACGACCTTCTCCTCGCGTGCCTCTTGGCGATGCCACAACAAGAGCTTATGGAAATGCTCAGGCAACGCCCAGGGCTCACAAAACACCCGTCATTGGGGTTGCAGAGATGGAAAGCTTCCAGAAAGTGCAGCCGTCAATCTCGGCAGTGGCAGACACGCAAAAGCGAGCCTATCAAAATGCATATGGTGACTATCTTTCACCAACAGTGCAGCAACAGGAGTTTGACCGCCAGCGAAAGGGCAAGGAAAAGGCAGAGATGCAGGCCAAACAACAACAACAGCAGAAAAGGGCTGCACAGACTGCTCAAAAGTCCCCATATACCTCGTGTGATGGATTTCCACAGAAGAAATCACACATCGGCCCCTGGCAGCTGGGAAAGACACTTGGGAAAGGGTCCTCTGCCCGTGTGCGGGCTGCTCGCCATTCTCTGACACAACAGGCCGTGGCTGTGAAGATTATTGCAAAGAAGACGGCTCGCATGACGCAGTCTGGAAGTATTGCCCAGCTAGACCAGTTTGACTCTAATCTTCCCGAGAACATTGATGGTGTCAGACGGATGCCGCTTGCCATTGAGAGAGAGGTTGCCATCCTGAAGCTCATTGAGCACCCCAACATTGTCAAGCTTCACGACATCTGGGAGAACCGAAATGAAATGTAAGCTGTCTTCTATTGTCTACCTGGCGCTAACAGTACAGTTATCTCATCCTGGAATATGTCGAGAACGGCGATCTGTTTACGTACATTAGCCAGAACGGTCCCCTGACGGAAGAAGCTACCATGTTTGTGTTTCGCCAGATGATGGATGCTGTGCAGTACTGCCACTCGCTCAACATCTGCCACCGTGACTTGAAGCCCGAGAACATTCTACTCAAGTCGGATGGTCAAATCAAGATTGCAGACTTTGGCATGGCTGCTCTTCACCAGGAGCCTCGCTCGCACCTGCACACGTCCTGTGGAAGCCCCCATTACGCAGCGCCAGAGCTCCTAAAGGCACGTCCCTACAGGGGCGACAAGGCCGACATTTGGAGCATGGGCGTTATTCTTTTTGTGATGCTGGCTGGACGGCTCCCGTTTGACGAAGACGACATGAGTCTTATGCTTGCCAAGGCCAAAAAGGGCATCTACACAATGCCCAGCAGCTTCAGCCCCGACGCAAAGGACCTGGTCCACCGAATCCTGCAAACAGAGCCCGAGATACGCATCACAATGCCCAAGATGTGGCAGCATCCTCTTGTGTGGAAATATGGCTATCTCGACGACTTTTGCAGCAATGATTCGCCGAGCTCTCACGTCCGCGGCGGCCAGATGACGCCTGTGGATCTGGCCAACATTGACACGCAAATCTTCCGCCAGCTTCGGTCCATGTGGCACACTCTCGGCGAGGACGATCTCGCAAGCAAGCTCGTTAGCAATGTGTACGTTTCATCCATCCATGGTGCAAAATACTAACGGATAGTCCCAACGAGCAAAAGATGTTCTACTGGCTTCTCTACAACTACCGCGAGCGTCAGCAGGAGAACTTCAACCCTACGCTCACGCACTCCATGAGCGACTACCACCACGTGAATATGTATGCCAAGAAGGTGTCCACCCGCAAGTTCTCCCATGGCCACAAACGCAGTGTTTCGCGCTTCACAGTCATATCCAACGTTGCCGACACCGACGCAGGCACTGATGCCGGCACGCAGATCAGCTATGACCCCTACAATTCTTCTGTCTACAAGTCTCCTGCGGATGGCCGCTCCCACAA
Source organism: Chrysosphaeria jannelii (assembly GCA_020002325.1). NCBI lineage: Eukaryota > Fungi > Ascomycota > Sordariomycetes > Ophiostomatales > Ophiostomataceae > Chrysosphaeria > Chrysosphaeria jannelii. The sequence continues at coordinate 211,094 of JAGKRY010000008.1, forward strand.
TGCCACGGTCGTTGTCCATCGGAACAACCCAAATGTCGAAGCAGAGGTGCGCTCCATGGTCAACTCTGAGGCAAAGACGTCTTCAAAGCGCGTGTATAAGCAGCACAAGCGCGGCTCATCTACGTACCTGCGTGCGTCTCGTGGCAGCATGAGCTCCATCCGCAGTGGCCGGAGCATGCATAGCATGAACGGCAAACGTCGAGTCTCTCGCAACAAGCGTGGTGTTGACTTTTCAAAGGCAAGAGCCTCCTCCAACCTCGCTGTCCCTCCGGTTCCTGCCATCTCCAAAGACGTGCGCACTGTGGCAAGACAGGATGAAGCCCCCCAGCTGCCTGAGTACAACGGCGACTTGTCTACCTTTAGCACTAAGATTGCTCGAGACATTGACAATGCATTTATGGCCTCCATCATCTCGACCAGCACCGATGGAAGGGCCAATGACAGCCAGCCTTTCTCCCTCAATCTCCTTTCGGATGCCGTGTCCCCTGCTACAACTGTCTGTTCTACCATGCCCAAGCATGAAGGCGTCCGTCGCTGGGATGACCGCCCACTCCCGCCATCGCCACCCATGTCTGAAGTCGCCCAGGACTCCCAATCTCGACAGGTCTCGGGTGCATCCTATGTGGAATTTGACAGCCAGGCGCCCGCACCGATGGTTAGTGACCGTCGCATTGTGTCTGCTCCTGCACATGGTGGCCGCCATCAACTGCCATCTATTCGTGAAACGGCCCCGGAGAGCGACAAGCCCCGCGCTGTTTCCGCGCCGTCCAAGCAGCGTGCCGAGGACATTGAGATGCTGGCAGACATGACGAGCGCAGAGAACACCATTCGGATGGTGAGTCCTGCAGCAGCCAATGCGCATCAAAAGGTAGCTGTCCAGTCGCTCCATCCAGATGCGGCTATGGCTTCTCCAGCCTCGTTGAGCCCCAACATGGCATTGCAGCAGCAATGGAATGAGGGGCAGCCTCAGGGACAGTATTCTTCCTTGGCTGGGCCTCCCCAAGCTCGTCGACATAGTAAGGAAAAATCGCCGGTGATTCCGGATGAGACGAGCCGCCAGAGCTCCTTTAGCAGCACGAACGGCAATGCTGGCTCTGCACCGGCCCGTAAATCCTGGTTCCGTCGCCAGTCCAAGGTGGAACCCCGGCTGAACGTTGTTGTTCCCGAAGATATGGGCTCCATGCAAGCCGTTCCGTCTCCACAGCCATCTCCTATTGTCGGCGCCTTCCCTCCTGCCATGGCAAAGAAGAAGAGCTTTGGCTTTCAGTTTTGGAAAAAAGACACAAAGATCAATGAGATTGTTGGCCTGGAGCAGCCCCGGCGAGAAAGTGCGTCGTCCAAGGCAAGTTCTGGACGTGCCAAGGCCAACCAGTGGCAGGACCCCGAAGACGATGACAATGGCCGAAAAATTGACTCGCAGCAGAATTGGATCTCGCGCTTGTTCCATATTAAGCCAGCCACAGACCATCTTTGTCTGAATATGTCGCAGCGTCGTGCTCGACAGGATGTAACGGCCATTATGCGTGAGTGGCGTCGCTATGGTATGACCGACATCGTTGTGGACAAGAAACGCAACATTGTTTTTGGCCGAGTTGCGTCCAAGAACTATCTTGGCATTCGTCAAGTGTCCTTTGCAGTTGAAGTCATCACGGTCATTGAGCATGGAAAGCGGAACCCGCTTTGTATTTTGCGATTGACACAGGAAAAGGGGTCTGCCAATAGTTTCCACAAGGTGGCCGAGACTCTTCGTGGTGTTATGCGCGAACGAAACTTGCTTGTGAATGATAAAAGCAAGGCCAAGATGATGATCAAGACTCTCAACTCGTAACTTGCTTCTCCTTTTCCTCGGAGTACAGTGGCTGGTCTCTTTCTTCTAGTTCTCTTTTACATGTACTTTTTTATGATGTTTACGGTCTTTTTTGATTGATGATGGACCAAAGCTTCTTTTCGCGAGAGCCTACCTCACTCTCTTCTTTTATTTTTGCTAAATACCATCCTTTCTTAATTGAAGGACTTTTTTTTCTATTATTTTTTGGAATGCCGAAGTAGGCTACTATTGAAGACTTTTTTGGATGTTTTGCTTTGCTTTTGATAGTTGACAATGATAATCATTGCAATTTTGAATGTACAAAAAGGTATTTTAATGATCAATCTCAGACATCTAAAAAAAGTTCTATACATATACGTAGCTGCCCAGGACAGGGCTCTTTGATGACCTGTTTCAACGCCATCAAAATTGATCAAAAGGACGAAATTGGGCTGAACCTGAAGAGCAGGGAAATAACATGCTTTGCCACCACCTCTAAATGCTCTTTTTTGGAGACAAAGAAGGAAAGAAAAGGGATTCTTATGACAATGAAATCGACAAAGGGCGAGAACTGCCGTGTAACCCAATGGTATGGCACCCTATCTCTCCTTTTCCCTCTTTTCGTTTATCTCCTTGCCAATGATTCCCTCCTTTAAGGAAGAAATATTCCTTAGTGGTATTTTGATGAGTTTTTCTGTTTTGCTTTTCTTGCTCACTGGAAACAAGACAGAATGAAATGAATCATCCTATAACCTTTTTTTTTCAAAATAAGAAGGAAATTCTAAAAAAGAAGGGGTAGGACAGAAAAAAAAAAGTGATGAATCAAATCCAGGATAGGGCTGGAAGAAAGAGGGGAGAAAAAAAAAAGAGTGAGAGAGACAGGGATATCCAACAGGGTTTTTTATTTCTAATGAAAAAAAAATGAAAAATGAAAATGAAAAGAGGACATGTAGCCTCATTTGAGCAGTTTGTTTGCGCGGAACATGTCGGTCTTCAGCAACCAATAATGATAGTGAATTGCCCGGAGTCCGTCTTTGGTCTCGAACGTTTGCAATGGAATGCTTCCATCCATCATTGAGAAGGCTATCACCAAGATATAAAAACCATTATAGAAGAGAGAGCCAACCACGAAGAGATCGATGAAAAGCCCACCAAGCCCTTTTTTCCAGCGCAAGGTACACTTTGAGGTACATTACATAATCGTATGATGAAAGGCACAAACCACCTGGAAGCGTTGGAGACACAACTTTTTGGTTACGGTTACAACGCATGCTGTTTGGTAAGATGGCAAATGAAAGGGAGGGAAGGGAAACGAGGTGCAAATACTGGACGAAATTTTGTGTTGTGAAATGCGAATGTCCATTCAGCTGGACTCTTGTGAAGGACGGAATGCTGTCCTACGCTAACCTAATATTTTAAAGGCTCATTTTATGGTCTCTGCATGTGCGTAGTCTGACGTCTTGTTTTATTTTTGTACACCGCAACATGGAGCATGGAGGGGGACACATTGTGATGAAAAAAAATTGGTAAAATCGGTGTCCAGCACATTTTTTTTTTCTTGTTCTCGTTTTTTTTTCCAGCACAACTTTGCATCTACGTATCGCAACGCCCCAAAAAGAGTGCTTTGAACAGGTGCACAACGAATGATTCTAGTTTATAAAAGAAGTAGCATGTTGTCCAACGCAGCCTCCATTTTTTTGGAGGGGAAGGGCTTCTTGTTACCAAGATACTGGCTCAATACGATATGCTGAGAACTCTTGTGATATTCTTTCCTCTCCCACTTCACCAATTTCATTATTGAACTCTTTTTTTCAGAAAAATAGTCTATGTACATTGATCATCCACATGTGACACGGCACCCGTTACCGCTATGGGCATCCAACACTTTCCTTTTCAAGAGAAGCGGTCTAGAAGAATACGAAGGCTTATCCGATATTCTTTTTTGTTCAAAAATTTCCTTTTTTGTCCTCACTCTTTCGGAGAAATATACGGGCCGTAATGACGAACATCTATGACACGGAGTCACTGAAAAGCCAACAAGAAAACAAAAACGAAAAAGGACAAAATCAAGGCTTGCCATCAACGATCGGCCGGTCTCCCCCTATTTTAGATTCCTTTTCACATGTCCAGCCTGCCGAGCCCAAAAAAATGAAAAACTGTGGATCCACCGGGCCGCTTCCCCCACCACCACCACATTTGACTCTTCTCCTGGAAGGATGAAGGCGTCCCATGAAGCCATCTTTTTGACGTTTTCCTTTTCGTCATTGCCCCGTTATGTGTCGATAGTCCTGCATGAATCCACAAGAATGAGCAGGCGACTGGCTGATTGTATGCCTCACAATTCGGTTCTTTCTTTTTTTTCTTCCCCTTGCCTCTCTCCGTGGCTTCATCAAACGCTATGTATCTGCCATGCTGAAAGCCGATTCGTCAGTATTCGTCCATTCCATTTTATCCTTCTTTTAATTGCGTAAAAAAATAATGCTCCTTCTTTCATGGCAGGACAAAAGAGCGCAGGTGCCCGCCTATGTCCCGGGTCGAGTACACGTCACTTGTTTGTTACATGCAGAGATATGTTTTAACCAGCTTTACTTTGCCGAACTCCGGACTGTTAATAGGCCTACTCAAGGTGCTACATGTAGTTTTTTGTGCGTCTTTTTTTTTGCCATCCAAATTGCAAATAGGTGGCGAATGATGTCAACTCCATGGTATGTACTAGTTCTGTCTACCTAAGGTAGGAATGCATCACTTTTGGGCATCCATGCACGTACGGAAGCTCTCTTCATTGCATATCCAATACATTTCCATCACGATACATTTCTTTCTTTTCAAATCACCTTGAGCTTGCTTTCTTTTTCCTTCTAGTGAAATACTTTTTTTACCAAAAAAAGGATTGTGACGAGACAAGAAAAAACAAACGTCACGTCATACAATGTAGTGTTGGAATCAGTGGACTTGTAGCACAAGTTGAAGAAGACTCCCCATATTATTTCCCTGCTTCTTGCGTTGTTTCTTCTTTAGAGTTCACCGTGTAGGCCTAGCAGGCTCAAACTTTCAAAAAAGCTACATTCCATTCTTTTCTCTCCAATAAACGACGTGATTACAATACATTGGCGAAATAGTCGCTTTTTTCCAATGGTAGGAAGAAAACAAACTGTCATGCAGATGTATCGCTCAGACAGAAAGAAACTCGCCTCGCCTACAGTATTGTGCAAGGAAGAGAATGTTGCCGTACGAACTCAGTTTCTATGCCTAACTCTTGAAACTTTGGCAGTTTCGTTAGTTCGTTTCCTGGGGAAAAGAATCGCCCAAATTTTGACTTTTCTTTTTACTTTCTTTTTTTTTCTTGCCGTAATAGGGAGGCAACTCTTATTTCAGAAATAGTACTTCCATTCGTAAAAAAGCATTGTAGGACAGAAATATATTGTGTTCCAAGACGATATACGACAGTCAGGGTGGCTCTGCACGATCATTGAAATTTTGTTGTCCCGTGATGTTTATTCCTGTTCAGCGACAAGTTATACCTGCTTCGGGTGGTTTTACAAGCCCATGTTACTCATGGTATCCGTGCAAAGACCAAAATAGTGTCTTAATTTGCCCATACCTCTTTTTTTACATGCAGGGGATATGTCTGTATCGTTCACTTTTTTTTTCTTTCATCCTTCCTATAATACACAACCAAGAATACTCAATGAGAATGCGCTCATCTTTTGAGAAGCAGGATTCACTCCACGTTGTCGATCCTCCCATTACGTGGGAAGGCTTTCACGGAAACATGAGCCTGCTCATCCGATAAAGCAGCTAAAACCAGAACAGAGTGTTTTCAACCTGTCATTCTTGACAAGTCATCTTTTTTCAACAAGTTTCCTTATTCCTTTTTTTGTGTGTATGTGTTTTAATTACCACATGCTGTGCTCACAACATATGGTGTATAGATAGCTTTATACAATAAAGTTATCCAGACGTGTGCGCTAAGGTGTGGCGCGTTACATGGTCAAGTAGAGTTTGTCCTACGGTCATATGGCTGCCACGATGATTCGAATGAAAAAAATGGTATTTTTGCGAGCCAGCCAGGAAACAAAAAAAAAATCCATGCTTTCCATCAAATGGGGGCTTGTTGAATAGAAAATTTGTATAGAATCTGTATGTAGATTTTGTCAACACGATGCACCAGCCACATCCGCCAAAGACGCCCGGTATCTTAGCCTCTTTCGTTCCGTGCACAGTAGTTAGATCTTACCCCACGATTCGGTCACATCTGCCATTTCCCGGATCGTGCCCCGAGAGTAATTTGAAGACCTGTGTGTCTGTCGTACGATTTTATTTATAAAAGGCCATTTACAAGGAAACAGCCGTATGGTAGCAGGCCTCTGTCTTAAACATCCACCATGATGTAATTGTGATCTGGAATCGTCATCATTCGAAAAAAAGTGTGCAGGATATGCATGGCAAAAGAAGTGAAAAAGTGAAAAGAAAAAAGTATGGGTGTACGGTCATTTCATAAGGCATTATGCGTGGATTCCGAATGGTAGACCTAGAACTAATAAGAAGCAGCAGAAGGATGCACTTTTTGGGACGAGAAATAGATTTTTTGTACTGTGTGACACTGCCTCTAAACTCGCATACAGCTCATTAAAAAACGATGCAATGTACTGCCTATTACGGGTTCAGTCCCTTGCTATTTTTGTTTACTTTTTTTATCACCCAATAAAATGAAATACATGTACTTTTGTCGCTTTAGGTGTCATTTAAAACCTTTCACAACGAAGAAAAAAAATGTGATAAAGTACAGCACCTGCCCTACATACATAAATTCAAAAAAAATTCAAAAAAAAATTCAAAAAAAAGAACTGAAAAAAAGTGGCTAGAAAGAAGTTTTTTTTGTTTAGGCTCTCTTCTCTTAGTTGTAATAGCCTACTTTTTTAGTAGCTTTTTTTTCTTCTTCACCTATTCGTGGTACTCTATCATAGACACTTGCACGACGTCAAGACGCCCCCGGGTTGTCCATGAATGCTCTGTTTCGCAAATCGCTCACTTGCTTTATCGGTAGCCTCCATTTATTGTAGAGAGACAGCCAACGGGAGGACAAGAAAGGGGGAGGTGTCTCTCTTTGGTCGGCGAACATCTTCTCATTGATTCAACTTCGACACCATAACAAAAACTCAATCAAGAAGAACCCCAGCCACTTCCATCATAGAACAATCTACTCTTCTATAAAAAAACCAACAAAACGTACGGGAAAAAAATTAAATCACCAACGCACAAGAGGCACCCATCTACAAGAACCACGAGAGTTTCAACGACCGATCGAACCGTTCTTTTCACTCTTCCTTCGACGTACCGAACGTATTGGAGAAGGCAAAAAGAAAAAAATTCATCATCAAAAGAAAAAAAAACAAGGTGTGTACTCTTTTATTCTCAACCTCTTTAATGACGTTTCCCTTTTTGCATTTGGTCTTTTTTTCCTCTTTGATATTTTCTTCATGACAATTTTCTTGTCTTTATGATTTTGATCATGTCTTTCGGGACATGTTCTTGATCGCGGTAGTGCTGAAACCTTTTCTCCTTGCTCTTTCATATTTGTCTTTCCTTTTTCCTTTAAAAAAACTCCTCCATCTACGGAGCTGAAGACGTCAATCACCACCACCCGACATATACCCCCCTAGTCTCTATCACTCAAGGGTCGTCCGGGCAGTGTACAATTCATCTATCCACGATATCCTTTGCCTTGAAAAAAGGAAAGATTTGAAATGGAGCGTGTATCACACAGGTATCAAGGAAGTGGTGTATGAAAAAAAAAAGGGCAGAGGACAAAGGCCTGCAAAAAGAAATGCAAGCTTTCAGTGAACAGGGATTTCCCCGTTACTTCATGCACACGCTGGCCGGAAGGCTACCCCAATCCTGCCATGACTACAGGTCTATTTTTTTTAATTTATTCCTTTTCTTATTTTATTCCCCCTCTGTCTGTTTGAAAATACAGAATCAGAGTCCATCAATGTATTACATCAAGTAATGGTAGTACATATTTTCCATCATTGAACTTGACCAACCCCCAAAATGATAAAATCTATTTGACTCACCTTGGCATCTTTTTTTTTTATAACAACAATCCCCTCCATCTCTTTTTCCTTCCATTTTTTTCTCTTTCAAAGACAACGCCACAAAGCAACTTTTTTTCTTGTTTTACTTTTTTTTCCTGCCCTCTCTTCCTTTCCCACTCTTATTACCACAAAAAACATTATATTCAGGAACTCATCATATTAATTTCAACTCTTAACAAGAAAAGAAACCAGGACAACTCACTAAAGAAAGAGTTTGGACAAAGACATTAAGAAACGATCTACCCCCCGGAACAATCATTAAACAGCAACGCCGCCCTCCTAGAATAAAGAGAAAAAGGAATTAGAAACAAGACAGACATGGAGGCAACAATGTCTTTTCCATCTGGAAGACCCCTGGGAGGCGATACACTATCGTCGTACTCTCTTTCTACCTCAAACCTCTCCCATGAGACTCCACGTATGTCAGCTCTTTCATATTTTTATCGTATCTCGTTTATTGACATTTTCTTTCTTTCCATGAACAGGATTCAGCGGTGAGCGCCTAAGTCCCTCCATGATTCATCTTGCAGATAGCATTAGCAGCAGTGGGTCTTCAAGGTCATATTCCAACGGATCCAACTATTTTGCACAACTTCATTCAAGCACGGCTAGAGACAATTCTCCTCAAACACGGAATCAAGATCGCCATTATAGTCCGGAAGGAGAACCTTCTTGGATGATATCGCGCCACCATTCGACAACCTCCACAGTGGCGTCATCTGATACGCCCAATACTCAGCCCTCATCTTCCGTTGCCACGACTGTTTCATCTAAAGGTTCTGCAACGCCTAGCGACGCTACTTCTTCTGATCATCCTTCATCGCAACCTCCAAGCATACCCACATTTGATTCTGCAACAGGTGATCATCGTCAAATGAGCATCTCAATGCACGGTACAGAAATGTCGACGCCTTCCAGTGCAAGTCAGCCCTGGAGTAGTGGACGCTCCATGTATTCATCTACCGAGTATGGGTCCCTTTCTCATGCCAACACTACCTCTGCCTCGCCAATGGCAAGTATGCCACCCATGACAGCGGCGTCCAGTCATGGGACCTATGGAGAGACACATAGTGCATCTTCCACATCCCATTTTCCCTCTATTCTTTCCAATTCTACCCCGGACCTCCATCATGGGCAGACATATAGTAGCACTAGCAGCACATCTCCCTACCATGCCGAAAGCCATGATTTGCATGGAAGAAGTGCTTATAGCAATCCATCCCACGGCTCCACTACCAACAGCTCTGGCTTTAATGACATTGTAGGCTATCGTAGCCCCCCATCCCCTAGTATTCCCGGGCTCGGCGTTAGCCTTGGCAAGGTGCCTAATGGCTTGCCCATGTCGAGCCAGCCTGATTTCCCCATCTACAACTCGCATCAGCCCATACATTCATCTCACCAGCACGAGCATGGCCACCAAAGCTTACCAAGCCCAACCAATTCCAATGGGAACATGCGCTTAATGCCTCCACCACTAGCGTCACAAGCCACCCTAAACACCTTGACACCACCATTAGGATCAAGCTCTTCCAGTGCGCTTTATGGAAACTCGGCTCGCGCATACCCGTCGCCCTACCCTGTGCAGCCGCCGCACTCCCCCGGCCTCACTGGCCCAGTGATGTCCAGCATGAATAGCAACGGCAGCATGTATGGATCAGGACTCCCATCTGGAATGGGCATGCCATACAATAACTGCATGACGAGCAATCCAGCCATGAGCTATGCGCCCAGACGGCCATTGCTGTATAGCCACCATCACAATACATTGCACAATCACCTGGGCGCTGGTATGGGCCATCATCTACCTGCCATGTACACTGGCGGTAAGGGCATGGGATTATCTATGGGAATGGGTGGCATGGGACAGTCAATGCAAGACCGTCCCTATAAATGTGACCAATGCCCACAGTCCTTCAACCGTAACCACGATTTGAAACGACACAAGCGTATTCATTTGGCTGTCAAGCCATTTCCATGTAATTTCTGTGACAAGTCATTTAGTCGCAAAGATGCTCTTAAGGTATGTTTCTTTTTCAACATTATTATATTTCATTTGAACTCTTGGCTAATATACAGCGGCATCGTTTGGTTAAAGGTTGTGGCGAGAAGCAGTCGTTGGAGAATGTAAATAGCGTTCTGCCTCCACCGAATTCTTTGATACACGATGCAGACCATGGCCTCCATCCTTTACGATAATGCATTTTTTGCAATAACCTCTCCTTCTACTCTTCCAAACATGAATTTATGGTGGCAATTGGGTTGTTTTTGTTTTCCTCTTTTTGTATTCACTGGCATAGGCGGCTATTTTCAATCTTCTTTTCCATTCATATGATCTTTAATAAACACAGTGTATAAAAAAAGGATTTTCTTTCCTTTTCCTAGATTTTAAACGCATTAAAAGTCAATCTCATTCCTTGCAAGTCCTTTCAGAAGACTCTGCATAGTCCACGGCAGCAGGGTCATCGTTGGCGAGAAAGGCCGCGAGACGCAGCCCTTCCGAGCAGTTTTGCTTGGCAGGTAAGACTGTTGAGAGAAATGCTTACTAAGAGAATATAATGGGTTTTTTACACACGAATCACCCCCAAGGCCGGAGATGCTTCCAAACTGCAGCATGCCGACTGTGTACTAAAAGGACCAATGAAATGAAGGCTTTTCTGTCCTCCTAATCCTAGGACATCACCCGCACTCACAAATGTAGAGCTCTTGGAGGTCAGGGATGAAAAAGATGAAATGGACTGAGCAGGAAAACTAAACTACATACTGGGCAATCGCCCCTATTTATCTATATTCAGGATAACTCACAGGAAGAGCGTCGCAGCAGTTCTGGGCGCCATGGCCGCTAGGCTGGTGGGGCGCCATTCCCAAGAGCTGAAAAATATTGCCAACCGGAAATAGAGAAAAAAACAATCCGGATCACCGTCAAGATGATGCCATAAGAGAGCTGAGTTTGTGGCTTCGGCTTCTGCAGGTAATTACATACCTACGAATACAACATCTCAGTTATGCTTATAATGGCATGGTTCACACTATGTCTCTTATCACTTACCACACAGTTTCATATACTACTATGTAGCCCAGAGTTGATTACGAGACAGCTTAAGAGGCTGTATAATGAAGATATAAAGATTTCAGGAGTACAGGATTTGGTTTGAACTTGGGGATTCGAAGAAAGTACCTACCTAGTTGTACTTGGACGCCCTTTGACAACCCGAGCATTTCGTGCCATGCCCCCTTTTTATTGAGGCATGTATCCTATGTTTGTGATTTTGTGGTATGATGAACCTTACTTTTGATCATATCTGTAATTTTTCTGTAGCTATGCTGGCATACTTTGAGGTCTTCTTTCCTACCTTAGGTAATAATGAACGCTAACAAAAAATCCAACATGCAAAAGGTTTATAACACTACCTAAATAGGACGCCCTATTATAACAGAGTCAACAGCAACTTGGCGCAGCGGAAGCGCGCCGGGCTCATAACCCGGAGGTCCCTCGATCGAAACGAGGAGTTGCTATTTGTTAGACTATTATTTTTGTTTTTAAGAAAATTATGAGTCACTCGCACAGATCAATGGGTCACTACGTATTATGATATTATGTAAACCTAAAACTCCTACTCACTATGAATAACATACTTCTTTCTAACAGACCTTGTCATGACATTTTTATAGTGTCCCTATGTGTACTTGAAGATGGCTGCTGGAAGGGGTTTTTCAAAAGGTGAAAATCAACTACCATTGCATGTATGATACATCAGTCCTTTCAGAGTCTTATACATTTCAATGATCAATCTGTTTATCAATAACAATTTTTTCACAAAAAATAAATGACGCTACATGTTCTTTTTAGTGGATTCGTCTAGTCATGCTAGCAATTGTTCTCATAGCTCTTTTAATCCAAAATAAAAAGTCCAACAAATAGCAACTCCTCGTTTCGATCGAGGGACCTCCGGGTTATGAGCCCGGCGCGCTTCCGCTGCGCCAAGTTGCTGTTGACTCTGTTATAATGGCATGATTCACACCATGTCTCTTATCACTTACCACACAGTTTCATATACTACCCCCGGGTCGGGAACCTCGGCGAGCAAGAGTCGTTTGGGTGCCGGGGCACTGCGAGGTGGTGGGCAACGAGGAGGCCGACCGGCTGGCAAAGCGCGGCTGCGGTAGTGGTAGGACGCTTCTGGCGCCCAACACCATTACCTTGGCCGCGGCGCGGCGGTGGAGGAAGGACCGTATGAAGGACGCGTATGCTGAATTCATGGAGGGCATTCTTAGCAATCCGTCTAGACTCCGACCAGTGGCGTGCGACATACCCAAGCTATGGGACTCGAGCTGGATGAGTGGACACCAGAGGGCTGTGTTGGCTCGCGTGTGTACCAATCGTTCCGGTCACGGGGACTTCCAAGGCTATCATGAATGGCTGAAGCATGACGACGCGATCGTGATGTGTCCGGTGGAAGGGTGCTCGTCACCAAAGAAGCCGTTCCATCCGTGGTGCTGTCAGGGGAATGACCGCAAGATGTCAGAGCAGTTCGTCCGGAAGCTTGCCAGAAGCAACAAGTCGAGCGCCTTTTTGGCCAAACGTCTCGAACGAAGATGGCACTCAAGAGAAGAATTCTAAACAAAATCGTCACAAAAAAAAAAAAAAAAGACAAGAGGCTTGTTCACAGGAGGTTCCGGGAGGGGAACAACTACTATCTGCGGCTCTGCCAGTCGCCTTTGTTTACTTTTATTTCTTTTATTTCTTTTCTTTTTTTCTTTTGGCTTTTCTTTTTGATTTGCCGGCTAGCTGTGTGGGAGACCTGGACTACAGCGTGAGCTGAGGGAAGTGCTTGGGGTGCTGAGTATGGATCTATTCGGGGGGAACATATAGACAGTTGTACCGGGGAGGGTCCCTAGGGGCCCGATCCAGTCGTTTGGGCTTCGAGCCTCCAGTAGACTGAAAATATAATCAAATCAAATCAAATCAAATCAAATCAAAATTTGGTTCTTGTTTTTCGAACTATCTTTCAACTAGCTATGCAATAAATTTCTTCAAGTTTAAATCAAATAAAGCCGATGCCTATGTAGTGAGAGCATCATCACTAATAGACAAAACTATTCTTTCTTTTACAATATACGATGCCCTATGTTTTAAAATTATTTGATATGCCTTCGATACGACAGAAGAATGTCTCCTCGATATCTTTCACTAAGTTTGGCAAATGGATATCGTCAAAAGTTAGACTAAGCCAATTAGTAGCTGTAAAGAGAAAAATGTTGTGGCAATGTTAAGCGTACGTTAGAAATGGATATGGGCTTTCATAATACAGAACTTCACTTCCGTATGTAACTTCTGCGTGATTCTTCAATCTTTTCAAAGCTGGTTAATAAAAATGGCTACATACTATTAAATTTTAAAAACTCACCCTCCTAGGTTCCCTCCATGTACCTTTAATCATTAGCATACCTCTAGTTTGGAGATGAGCTCATATCCTAATACATACCTAGGTAGGTACATATATGATAATACCTCCCAAAGGTGAGACACATAAAGATTGATCAAATGAAAACCATTACATCTAGCACTATTGATGGGAGGCGATCTGACCACATACAAGGTCAGCAAAACGATAGGATAAAAAGGATGTGGCATCCATATTTTTGTTTCTCCCCTTGTTGAGATTTAACCCCCATTGGCCTTGGAAAGAAAAATGGCTATCAACATAGACGATTTATGGGTAATGCTAAGTTTAGGCAAAGTCATAATCAAGATGGCTCAGTGCACAGATAGAGGCTTTTTTTCACTTCATTGAGCAGAGGAATGATTGCGATAATGAACAAGGGGTCTAGTAGAGATAAACTTGCGCAAGAAGCCCTGCGTGCCTTGAGATCATATCTTACTACGACCTACCGGGTCAAGGTTTGCAAGAGATGATAAGCGACATTGTATAAGAAGAGTCAGAGGCAAAAGTCAGAGTCCATAGTCTGGATGGCTTAAGATTCTAGTGGTGATGATGAAAGAAAAAAGATGGCGTACATTCATAAAACACTCTATTCTAGACCCTACTTCTGTGTTTCCTCCATCAAATGGCCCATTTCCGCCCGTAGATTGGACTGACACCACTGCCAATGAGACGTCCACAAACTATCCCGAATGGATAAATGTTCATTCATGCAAATAGTGGCTCGCAACATGGACTTGATGCCATCATTGTGGTTCTCAATGTCCTGCTTGACAGTCTCTTCCGTGAACCGTACCTTTGTCAAGAGCTGGAACTTCTCCGTAAGTTGTGGAATGTATTTCATCATCAGTGAGGGGTACGTCTTGATGAGGTGCATCACCATTTGGAACGAAATGCTCCGGACACCGTGATCATCAGAAATACCATCAATCACTCGCTCGATCAAGTCATCCTCAATAGAGGATACAGCCTTCATAATCGAATAGAGAGCGTCATAGGCAGTTTTGCGCAGCTCAAGACCGTCATCCACCAAAAACTTGAACTTGCCCATCCGTACAATACGACGCAAGTCGGCACGGACCAACGACTCCTTGATGATGAGCTTGTATAGCTCCGGCAACCGAAAAAGAATAATCTGGGGCCGGCTGGCAAGAGACACCTTAAAGGAAATGGCCGAATATCGACGAACGTCAATATCCGCATCCTGGAGACCCGTGGCAAGCAGATTGACCAAGTGGGACTCCATTGGAGACTCCAAAGCCTTGGAGTGGTTAGACAATGCAAAGCGGAGGGCCCGGATCGCCATGGCACGGACGGAAGCATTATCATCGCCTAAAAGTGAACTTAGTTGCGCAACAAATACCGATGGCGCCATCACCGTCAGGAGGCCAAGACACTCTATACAGATGGAGATGTCTTCGCTTTCAAGCTTCAACGACAGGAGCTCCCTCCAGAGACGCGTGGAAAAGGACGAAATGTCCTCGTCTTTGGAGGAGATTTGCAAAAGAAACTCTCGCGTGGCTTGCAGGGGCAAAAGGAGCTTTTCAGACGACAGGTTTTCGAAAAGGACGGGAAGGAACTCGGGGATATTGCTAGATGCCGCACATCCGAAAGCATTCGCTGCGGAAATGGCCACAAGCTCATGTTTGCTTTTGAAAAATTCCAAGAAAGTCTGAGGCTTCAGAGGTGACTTTGCACCTAAGCAGAGGCCAACCTCACCGAGGACAGAAATAGCAAGACAT
This sequence comes from Chrysosphaeria jannelii, assembly GCA_020002325.1. Lineage (NCBI taxonomy): Eukaryota > Fungi > Ascomycota > Sordariomycetes > Ophiostomatales > Ophiostomataceae > Chrysosphaeria > Chrysosphaeria jannelii. The sequence goes on from JAGKRY010000008.1 coordinate 226,182, forward strand.
GACTCTGTAGACGGTACCTCTTCATCCCTGGGCTTTGCCGCGAGAGACCTGATAATGACATGAGACGATGGATCACTAACAACTAAACGGCCAATGGCCTTTCCAAGAATGGTGATATCGACATCTGGCGCATTGGACGAGATCTGGAGAATGTTCATCAGGGAACTTCCCTGTCCGGAAGCACCAATAATGGTAACCAAATCCAAGAGCTCACCAATGACACCAGAGGCATTGCTGCTCAAAATCACCGTGTGCAAGGCTTCCGTGACACCAGCCGTAACGGTACTCTTTGGGGAGATCCTTGCAATAGACACAAGCGTGCCGATGGCAGGACCCAGCAAGTTTGTATCGAGCCTGCTTAGGACAGGAGTCACGGCGTTCGCTAGCGAAGTAATGGTTTCCCCGTCGAGTCCGCTACCAAACGCATCCGTGACACGGGCAATGGTGTTTATGCACTGTGGGCGAAGCATGCTATCGGGCTTGGTTAACTGGCTCGACAGACGGAGGACAACCTGGCGGGTCCATGTAGGGTCAACAGTTTGGGCAACCAAGGACGTTGCAATTTTTTCAATGGCAGCAGCAGCGTTCTGGATGAGGGACCCATTGGAGAGAAGGGTAAGGAGAGCGGAGAATGCTTCCCGACGCTTTGCATCGGAAAAAAGACTGCTTTCTGAGCGAGAGACGCACGTGCCTATGGCTTGGATGGCACACTTGCGGACAGAAATCTCAAACTCATTCGACATGGCCTTTTCGTAGAATGCCGCATACAACTGCTCATATAAGGGCGCAAGGGCAGGGAGCGAGGAGTTGCGTGGTGTCATGGCCATGACAAGCTGCTCAGCCGTGACAATCGCCTCGGTAGCAAGCTTGAAGGTAAACTTTTTGATGACCTCGAGGACAGCCGACGTTACTGAGGGGAAGTAGTCTTGAAGAGACGAGAAGGAGTGGAGGTTGAGGATAGACGTCATCAAACGCAGACACGACACACGGACTGTCATGGGCGTGATGGAAGAGTCTGTCCCTGAAGAGCTGGGACCGCCACCGTTGCGGAGCGTGTCATTGAGAAGCTCGAGGAAAGGATTAAAGAATTCGGAGAGACCGCCGTGGAGAGAGTTTGTGACGTCAGTGAGAAGCTCCAGGACGGCCTGCTTTGACGAGAGCTCGTTCCCCTTGAGTACAACAGTGCTCATTTGGATAATTTTCTCTGTAGCAGAGGCCAGCTCTGCCGTAGAGCCAATGTACGAGGCCGTCGGCGAAAGAGGCACAGGGGTGGTGGCCTTTTCTGAGCTTGAGCGACGGCGCTTGCGCTTAGAGCCAGAGGACGCCTCGCTACTAGTGATGATCTCCACAGGGGCATTGTTTCCCGTCTCACGGACGAGGAGAGCCAGTGCATTGATGGCCTCCAGGCGCACAATCACCTCAGTCTCGTTAAAGGCCTTGACGAGCGCGGGGACGAGCTGGGCGTAGAGTGTGCCGTTCTTCAAGAGATCACTGCTTCGGGTGGAGATGATGGTGGACATGATTTTGGCAGCACAACGCCGCAGTTTCCAGCTGCTGTCGTTTTCGCTGCTGCCGCCGAAGTCATCACCGTCAAAGTCGTCTTCATAACTGCCGGCATCGCTGCCGTAGTCGTCGTCCATGTCCTCATCCTCGTCGTTTTCGACGACATTGGGGTTGAATGTAATAAACCGCGTGCATATTTCCATACAAGCGTCTGTGAAGCTGGCCATTTCATGGGGAAACGACGCCAGAAAGCTGTCGAGCGTGTTCAGAGCTGTCTCACGGACAGCCTCAAAGCCATCGATGGGATCAGCAGCATCGTCGCCATCGAGAACCTCGTTAATATAGTCCCGCATGCTCTTTTCATCGAGCTGCGCAAGAATGAGATCTGCCGCCGAGGGGACATACTTGTAGAGTCTCTGGGGCATTGTCAGGGCCATAGACCCGAGGATGGACGTGCGGAGCCGCAGGTTGTCCTGTCCCTGCAGAAGACCCCCCAAAAATGAGTCCAGTCGGCCATCGTCAAAGTAGACTGTCAGTAGGGAGATGGCCAAGACGGCTCGTTTCTTGGTAATGGCATTGTCCGCGCGTGTGAGGACCGCCTCGAGACGCTCGTGCAGGAGGGCTACTTCAGCAGCACTAAGGAGGGGTCCAAAGGCTTGCACAGTCGTAATAAGAATGTCCACAGCCTCGGGAGACGTCTCGGGACGGCCCAGAAACAGAGGTGTTTTCTCGTCACAAAGGTACTTTACCACGGTCTGTGCGGTCTTAAACGACTCGCCGCTGCGCCCGCGCTTCGCCAGAGCCTCCACAGTGGCCTTGGTGCTGGAAACAGCCGTCTCCGGGCCCTTGTCGTCGTCTAATGCCTGTGACGACAGCTTTTCCAGCAGCTTTGTCACCTGCGGGAAGGGTAGAAGTGCCACCAGAGGGCCTATGCACTGTTTTGCCATCCCCTGCACATTCGACGTCTTATCCAGCAGCGCTGCAGAGACGCCGTCAATCGTCTTTGACGCCACATTGAAGTTTGTTGCCAGCAGATTTGGGTTTCCTTTTTTCAGGATTTCGTTGATATCATTGAGTGCCATGAACCGGTAGTCCGGGTCCTCATGGCGGAGCTTCTGCAGGTTGTCGGAGATCCCTGCGCTATCCATTCTTGCTTTATATTCTTGTTTTTATTCGTGCTCCTCAAAAGAAGGGTGAAGCTATCGTATAATACAAGTGCTTATGTAAGATGCTGTGAGGTGGGCGCGTAGGCATAAGACGCAGCCTACCATGCGTCTACTTCCTATCCATTTCCAACCAATACTGTAATGATACCTCTTAAAAGACAGAGTGATTAGAATCAATTACTTCAACTATGGTAGGATACACTGTAAATATTGTAAAAAGAGGCATTCTTCGCATCGCCAATCTTGCCCTTGTCATCAATCACTAGATAGTCTCCCTTTTCAGCCTCAATTTGGTACTGGCTGTTGCCGTTGTATGTAATTGTAAAGACCTGGGCATCCGTCTGGCTGCCCATCTTCTTGTTCTTGCCAATGAACTGCTTGTTAGAGGCAGAGCTTATGTAAAACTGGTTTCCCTCTGGCTCAAGAGCATGAAGAACCCACCGCTGGTCAATGCTTTCATGGTCTGTCGTAGCAGGTGTGGCGCCCAGCTTTTTCTCGGAATCAACTGAGAGGGCATACCCGTTCGCTTCAAAAACAAGGTAGCGACCTTCCGTCAGAGCACCACGGACGCCCTTGAACCCATCCTCGTAAAAGAGAGCATCCTCTTCTGTCTGCGTCCCATAGGGGTATGGCGAAAAGTACTCGTCACTGCTGCAGCTCGTGCCAAAGTTCTGTGCACAGAAGCCATTGTAGAGACCAAGAATATTGCCATCCGCGTCCTTAATAGGTGTTTGCGGCACCGGAAGATCAGGAATCGAAAAGTCTGGGCTGGCAAAGTCAAATGCATTGACAAGATCAGACTGGTGCTCACGACGCCAATCCGACATGACATCCTCCGTTGTCAGACCACTGTAGCCACGGGCCTCAAGCCACTTCTCTAAAAACAAAAGAATTGACGAATGATCGCCACGCTCGGTAAAGACATGGCCACCACGCGTGTACGGAGAAATCATAATGAGTGGAATGCGGAGGCCAGGGCCAGAGTACGTATAGCCAAGAGTACCGTAGGGGTCCTCAAACCATTCACCAGCCGTCCCGTTAGATGGAATTACTGGAAGAACGGCATCGCCCCAGCCACCGCCTTCATCCCAATTGATCAGAATGACAGTGTCCTCGTAGTTCTTCCCGTGGATCGTAGCATTGACAATCTCATTGATCCACCAAGCACCATCCTGGGGAGTGTTGGGAGGATGCTCTTGTAAGTTTCCAGGAGGGAAGCACCAGCTCACTTCGGGCAAAGTACCCTCAGCAGCTGCCTTTTTGAAAGATTCAAAGCTGTTGTCTCCATCAAACATGAGACCACGCTGGTAGAGGCTTGAGTCCTTGTCAGCTTTCTGGAAAGCATCAAAATAAAAGAGACCGTTGTTGGTAGCCCAATTGTACGACTCTTGGAAAGACCGCCAGTCAACACCAGCCTCATCAAGACGCTGAGCAAAAGCAGGCCATTGGAGAGGAAGACAGTCCAGGTCAGTGGCAACACAGCCGTTGGTCTGGTTGTCATCGAGGACGACACCGCCAGCATCTGCGGGAAGCTTCCCACCAGGCACGTTAATCGTCCCAGACTGCCAGAACCACCGATTCGGGTCCGTGTTGGACATGATGGCAGCATGGTACATGTCCGCTAGCGTGTACGATTCTGCTAAGGCAAAGTGGTAGGCGATGTCTTGACGCTTAAAGTAGCCCCAGGATTGGGGCGTGTCAACGACGGGCCATTGGTCATTGGCGCCGTCGTTAAAGGCCTGGTGTGTGGGGATCCAGTTGTTGGCACCAGCACAGAGACATTGAGACCTGTTGTAGCTTTCTTCCGTGTTCTCATAGTTGATCCAGTAGGGAAGCAAGTACTCGGCCTTGTCTGTAAGCGTGCTCACATTTCTACATGTCAGTATTTTGAATGAATGAATAATAAACATACTGGTACCAAATGGGAAGATTGTTCTTGGGGTTGATCTGGACATTGGGATCAGCAAACCCGCGGACACCAGCCATGGTTCCAAAATACTATTCAATTAGACAACTGGTAATAAAGAGTTTGCATATCATACATGTTGGAGGGATCTGTTTTCAAGCATCAGCATGACAACATGCTTAATTTCACCAAGGCTCTTTGCCGCCTCTGCACCAGCAGACAAGGCCAAGAGGCTTGCCACCGTCAGCTTTGCCAGGACGGGCATTTCGATAGATGGAATAAGAAAATGATTGGTGAAAGAATTGTGGGAATGCGTATCGTTTTTGTAGTTTTGGTCTGGTTGAAATTACACGAAAAGAAGGCCATGGGTGGTGGCGAAGCCGCATCCACGTGGGTGAATCAATGGAAAGAAGAAAGTAGAGCTACCTCCCATATGCTTGCTAGAGTAGCCAAAAATTGTCCCATTACCAATAGTTTTTCTCTTCCGCAGGTGGAATAATAATGTAAAGAAGCTTCAACGTCCTTTTTGTTTCTCCCGCGACCGCGTTGTAAGGGTTACGCTAAACGTCTCAGCCATCCATCGGCGATTTGATATGGATCACCAGCTTAGAGTCCACTTTTCCGTCATTGTCTCATATGGGATCTTCAGTCAATGTCATTCTCATTTAGAAAGGCAATTGAGTTGGACATCTTCTAGCATCCCATTTTCAAGAAAAAAAAGTAGAAAATAACACCATGATGTTGATGATTGAAACAACCCACCAAAGTCGAGCGTAGAAAATGACAGCACAATGGTAGCCCACCTCTCTACACGTGCAACTTGGATTGGCCAATTGTCTTATACCGAATATGTGGGTCTCTAACAAAGTGGTGGAAAAACGAGCAAGCCATGGCACTTTACTGCCATGTATATGACCCTGATGGCTTGTTTCTGGAATAAAAACACCTTTTTTTTATTGAATTTTACATTGATAATAAAGTTGATGATTTTATCCTGGTTTTACAACATTGTTCTATACTATTTCGGCGTCCTATGCCTGATCAACGCTCGAGAGTCGAGACCATTTAGGGTACCTCCTTTTGTCTTACCCTCGGAGCATTCTGTCATTTTGGCTTTCTTGTCTTTCGTCATCACTTTTCATAGAAAATGTCAGACGAGGTCAAAGAAAGCCTACTCTCACATCTAGAAGAGATTGAGTCACAGCAGCCAAAATCAACAAGGCAAAAGGCTTGTCTTCGATGCCTACCCTCGGCATGTACAGTGATTGGCGCCTTTGTAGTGACTCTGGCCCTCTATCTTTTGCTGCTAAAAGACATAACGGCGGCTAATAATGAAAACTATTTTGCCAATTCCACTTGGGAGGTTCCCTTTGACGACCGAGGGCATGAAGATGCCGTTTATTTCTTGCACCCAAACAACTATATTCACAGAGAACCAACAACTCGCCGCATATCTCTCATCATATCAAAGGATTTCATGGCCCCCGATGGCGTATTTAGAGATGTCATCATGGTTAATGGTACGTCAAAACTCTTGGCTAGGTTTGTATACTAACAATGGCACAGGTCAATTTCCAGGCCCCACGCTGGAAGCCAGGGCCGGTGATACTCTCATCATCACAGTGAATAATACGATCGATGAACCTATATCCCTTCATTGGCACGGCCTTCATATGAGGAATGCTAATCACATGGATGGCCCCGTTGGCATTACACAATGCGCGATCCCTTCTGGCGGAACTCACACATACACCATCCCAACGGGCAACCAAACAGGGACCTTTTGGTATCACGCCCACTCGGAACTTCAACGAGCAGATGGACTCTATGGTGGCCTCGTCATCCATGACACACTGGCAGAAGACGCCAACGATGTGATTATGATGATTGGCGACTGGTACCATGCTTCTGCCAAGGCCATTTTTGAAATCTTTCAAGATCCAACGAGCGAAGGCAAAGAGCCCGTCCCAGATTCCATGTTAGTAAATGGACTCGGCACCTACGATTGCAATCGAGCTCCCAAAGCGGCACCAGTAGACTGTCATACCGCCAGAATGCCCAAATTCACACTAGACCGAAGCAAAACGTATAGGCTGCGAATCATCAATGTAGGTGCCCTCACAGGCATCACTATGGCGATTCCGAGCTCGCAAATGGTACCACTAACGGTGGATGGTGGCCTTTCCCTTTCTAGTGTGGAGGTGGGAAATATAAACTCGATAGGGGTCGTGTATCCTGCGCAGAGGGTCGATATTCGTGTGTCGTGGATGCCTGACGCTATGGACGACGATGTGTATATTTTCGTTGACAATGAATATTACTTGGGGAATATCCTTGGCCCGCCGTCGCGTGTACTGTCCATGTCGAATTCTTCTTTCGTGAGGAGCATCAAAGATCCTATTCTCGATGGTATATCAGGGGAGCTCATGCACTTTGACCTTGCTACGGCGCACGGCCCTCGATTAGCCGAGCCTCTTCCACAGCCACGCCAAGAACACACATACATGGTATATTCTGTTATTGAGATCCTCCAGCATAATGGGTTTGTTCCCAAAGGATACCTCAATCATACCATGTGGCAGCCATCGCCCCAGCCTCTCATCACGCTTGACCGTGACGGTTGGGACGAGCACCAACTCGTCCCCTGGACAGGGAACCAGCCTGTATGGGCCGAAATAACAATCAACAACATGGACACTCAGGGCCACCCCTTCCATTTGGTAAGAGTTTATTTTTGCGCAAAAATGGTATATCTAACACGAGGTAGCACGGCTTTGATTTTTATGTCGTTGGTTCGTACCAAGGACTCGGCGGCTGGGATTACTACAACCCATACACTGAAAAAACACCAAGTGGCGGACCCATGAATGTAGAAACGCCTCTACGACGGGATACTGTATATGTCCCACCCTTTGGCTATACAACGATCAGATTTCTCGCCGATAACGAAGGCATATGGGTGCTCCATTGCCATATCTTGTGGCACCAAGCCAGTGGCATGAACATGGCCCTGCAAGTTCTCGGGGACGCACACGGCATGCTCTCCACAAAGGCTGGGCAAGAGGCTGCTGCCTATTGCCAGTCCTTGCCGTAGAAATAGGAAATACAATTACAGTACCAAAAAAAAGAAGGAAATGCTAGACCATAGATGCCCACCCCACGCGCCTCCCAAAAAATTCATTTCAACTTCCAAGTTTTTGACATGCCGCTTCCCGTTCGCTCTGCCAATGTTTCTAACGAGGCCTTGATCTGGCTCTTTGTGCATTTGCCCATAAACTCGGCAGAAAGCACCTCTATAATGCCAATTTTGCTCAGCTTGGCATACTGGAGTATGGCCTGCTTGAAATCAGCCACGTGCTCTTCTGCCACACCCTTCTTTTCCACCGGCTTCTTGTCCACCGGCGGCGGATGGGCGACGGCAAGGGGCTGTGCTGGCGCTGGCAAAGGCGGTGGTGCCATGGGCGCAATGGAGGTCTCTTCCTCCCAGTACTTTGACGACCATGGGTCAATGGCAAAGGGCTGGATGAACTCCATTCGATAGGGGTCCATCTCGGCGACGGCCCTGCCATCTGCCGCCTCCCAGCATATGCCCGACGACTCTGGCTCCAGACCACCCGAAAAGAGCGGCTTGGCGAGAACAGGGTCCTCGCTATCGTCCAGGAAGTCCGACATTTCCTCGTCGTCTTCCATTTCTTCGTCGTCGTCGTCGATATTGTCCACGTCCTCACCGTCGCCATCGTCCACCCACTCTGCCTCGCTATCGTAGTCGTAGTAGAGCGGAAGGATGTCTTTGGAGAGAGGCCTGCGTGCCAGTCTTTCCAGCGCGTCGTCCGAGGGCACGTTGGTGACAGTGCCGTAGTACGGTGGCCGCACGTCCTCGCGGAAGAAGAGATACTTCATGGGTGTCTCCTTGAGCATCTGCAGGGCCTTTTTGGCGTCCCCCGTGACCGTTGCATAGCTCCCGTAGGCCCCGTCGCCCAGAATCGCCATGAGCTCCCGCACCGAGAGGTATCTTCGTCCCCGCCGGACAGTCCCTCGCGGTAGATGGAAGTAGTCAGCAGCTGCTGTGGCTGTAAACGGCACGGGACAGGCCCATGCAGTGCCCTGTCTGAGAACCTCGTCCATGTTTCGTGCTTTGGCTGCCCGTGTGGCCCCGTCCATGGTGTCCTGCGGCATGGTGACGTTTTCCTTGACAAAGAATGGCCGAAAGAGCTTGTCGTACTCGTCCGGCCCAGCTTTTAGCGGCTGTCCATCTGGGCTTTTGTCGCTCTGGGCGGTGCTCTGGCCCACATTCAGCAGCAACAGGCCCGCTGTGCCGCTCGTTGATGTCTTGCTCGTCGCCGACACGTTCGTCTTGAAGAACGAGTTCAGCCGCAGCTGGCTACGCTCCTTTCTCTGCTCCTCTTCTTCCTTGGCCCTCTTCTTTTGCTCCCGTTTTTCCCTCTCTTCTGCCTGTGCCTTCTGCTTCCGCTCCCGCTCCTCTGCCGCCGCCCTCTGCCGCCGCTCCCTCTCCTCGGCGGCGGCCCGCTTCTTGGCTTCGCTTGCCTGTCGCTGCTCTTCTCTCTCCTTCTTCCTCTGCGCCTCGACTCGCGCTTTTTTCTCTTTTTCCGTAGCCGTCAGCCGCTTACGCTTCGGCGCCGGCGTGTCAATCACCATGTCGTCCGTCAGGTCAATCGTCGGCACGATATTCTCCTTGTGGCTGCTGCTGCCCGCCATTGCACTCGCTGGAGACACTGTGGCGGTGGCCTCAGCCACACTTGCCATGTACGTATCCACGTCGCGCTTTCTCGGCGAGGCAACTGCGCTGGGGTCCGCCATGGTTGTTGGTCGTGCTTTCTCCTCCTGGCACGTCGTGTCGTCGCGCGACATAAAAGCGGGCCCATAGCCATCTCGCGTCGTTTGGCCTCCCATCATGGCGCCCTTAGTCATTCTTCCCCCAGAGCGATTAGTCAGTTTCTCTGGCAGGGTGCAATGGTTCTATTCAAGCAATATGTCCATGGAAATAAAATTACGCATTCTATGTATCATTCCTCCTTCTATTGTGTAGTAGCCAAATCTCACAGGGCATCCGGATTGGCAATATACAGCCGTCCGGGGAGCGTGGCCGCCCGTTCATCGACACTGCCCCTTCTCTGTAAATCGTTCTTCAGAAGGGCCCCCCTTCCGCTATCTAGGGCCATCATTTTCACCTCTGGTGCCGCAGAGGCCTTCTCCAAGCTGGCGCCGCTAGCCCAGCTCGGCGCCCGGCCCGAGTCACGGGACACCCGTGACGACTCTATGCTGCTGCGTCCCGGTGGCAGGGACGTGTTCTTGAGACTGCTGCGTCCGCTGCCACTGCGATTGTGCTGTGACGACAGACGCGAGGCATCGGCCTCGTCCTCATCGAGCACCTCGTTGGCGCTCAGCCGCACGGGCACGCCGTCAATGCCCACGTGGTTTGTCTCAAAGCCGCCATACAGTCTCTTCTTGGTCTTGGCTCCGTTGCGAGACGAGGATGCGCTGCCTCCATATAGAATCTCGCGCTTGGCCCGTTCCCGCGCGGCCGCTTTCTGCTGCACAATCCGCTGGTCTTCGTGCTGTGCCTGGGTGGACCACACTGTTGCCCGTTGCATTCGCAGACGAGCCACATATGACAGCTGTGCATTCCCGGAATGGGAAGATGTGGATCGTCGCACGTCAACATGAGAGGGCGCCGGACTCGCGTACTGTCCTGGCTGTCCCTGCTGGAAATTTTGAGACGGTGCCATCGGATCTGGACGCTGAGCATACAGCGATGCCGTTGGCGACGACGTCGTTAGTGCTTGGCCGTACGGCTGCTGCTGCTGTCCTGGCGGCGCGTAGGACGCCTGTGGGTGTGAGTAGGAAGTATACACTGAAGGCATCTGGGGCCTCGGGTACGCAGCCGACCCTATGGGCTGCTGTGCGTATTGGTGATAAGACATGATGAAAGTAAAGGGCGTGTGAATGCTTCTTTGCGGCGTTTTTTTCAAGATGCTGCCTGCAACAGAATCCAACGTGATCGATTGTCAGCGTTTAGCTATGTCAGGGAGCAGAGAGTCAGCAATGGACTTGTTTCCTTTTCCCATCAATTGTCTTTTGCGTTGTGTTCTCCAAAATAGAATTCCAAAATCTCAATGTGCCACAATACAAACACTTCTATTCTTTCAACAAGAAAAGAGACAAGACGAATGCGCAAACTTTTTTGTTTTCCCAGCAAAGTCTCAAGATGAAGTAAAGTTTTTTTTTGGCATGAAAGATCAAAGCTGAACGGCCCTACATACATTGCGGTGCTTAGCGATGGGCCCCCGTTAGTTGCTTTTGTATGCAAGGGTTGCCACTCAAGTGACATTGCACTTCTCCTACATGAATATTCAACTTGATCAGCCTTTTTTGACTTTCCAGCTGCTTTTATTCGCCACTTTTGCCACACTACGTGACCAACAGTAGCGCGCGAGGAGACACAAGCACTTTCCCTGCTGCGAGCTCGGGGTGATTCCAAAGTCTTTCCTTCCTTGGACCCTGGTCCGATGCAACGTTTTCTTTTCTTTCAAGAGGGCCGCATTTCGATTAGTGCTTACCTCAAATGTCTTTGTGCATTCATAAGGTCCCCTTACTTGCATACCTACCTTCTGCCTTCCAAACCCCAGCTTCTCCATCCCAGCCTGCATTGGAAAAAAAACGAGGCCTTTTTTCAGTTTTCAGCCTATCTGGCCAGTTTCCCATTCTCCCATCATCTTTTTGCCATTTCCATACTATCACTACAACATCGTAAAAAAATTAAACTTTTTTTCTTGTTTTCGGTGAAAAAAACCGCATTATTTGCATATAACGGGGCCCTAACAGAAGCTTTTCTCTCCATGACGTCATGACGTCATGAAAAGTTGTTGTCTTTTGGTATGTACTTTTTCATCAAAAAGCATCAACAAGTCTAGCGCCATCGCTACCCAGCAATTTTTTTTTAGCATTGCCATTCTCCCATTCTCGTTTTTCTCAAAACGGCAAAGACTATTCTATTCAATCATCTTGCCAATTTAGTTTTCTTTTGGACATCATATTTACAATGTAGAGTCAAGGCATTATGGCTTTGCATTCAACTGGCATATAGTCTGATAATATACATAGATTAAAGTAGAAATAAGTTTAAAAAAAAGTCAGTCGGAAAAGCCCAACACCCCTTCGTGGGGCGCCTTGTTGAGATAGTACCACGTAGAAATAGCACCAAAGAGAACAACGGCTACAATCAGCAAGAATATGAGCCATAGTCCCTAGTATGCTCGTACATTCCAACGTCTCTTGAACCAACCTCCCATGGCAGCTATGGGCGACCCAACTTTTGGGGGCAAGCCTTCTCGCCCTCTCGTACCAGTTTCAATGTCCTGCATAGAAACTTTGGCCTCTTCAAATATACTGTCCATATCTGTACTCTTTAGAGATTCACTGTCAGAAATATACCCATCAGCTAGGTCTTCTCTTCCAAAGTCCCGAAACGGCTTCTCCTCTTCCCTCTTGGGCTCTATAAACCGAACTTGTCGAGCCACCTTTTCCAGTGGTGCCCGACCATGTGACCAATCTGTTTTCAGCACCCTCTTTCGAAGTTGCTTTGCTCGATTGGGCTGCTGTTAGTCTACGCTTTTTTCTTCTCTTTTTTTTCTTTTTTTGACGACGTACATTATCATTTCTGAATGCATTCACCCGTGCTAGTCGATCTTTTGATGTTTCCAGTGCCTCCGCTGGCAGCCATCCTGTACCATCATGTTAGCCAATTCTGTGCAGATGCAAACGATAGATACGTACGTTTCGCACCCGTCGAGGATCGAACGAGCCATTCATTGTTATCACCTTCATCTTCCAGGGTAAGGTCATCTTTATGGTCCACCTCGAATTCTCCATCCTTCCACTCTGTTACGACACGTAACTGTGGGGAATGGATCTCTTCTGGCTCGTAAATGGATACTTCCGAGTCGGACGATGCTTCTGCAAGCTCTACATCGTCGACAACAAGTTTACCTCTCCATCGGGAGGCCGGTTTCCTCTTTCTCTCTCCACGCACTTTTTTGTGATGCACCGAGGAGAGACTTATTCGAGATGAGCTAGCCTGCAGATTGAAAAAGGATGTCGTCTTTGTGAGGCCCATGGGCCGTGCTTTTGTGGCGATAGGCTCGGGGCCTTCATGGGAGCTTTCGTCAGAGGAGCTTTCCAGGTAAAAGGTTTTCATGTTGTACGCTCTCTTTGAACGACGAGTACCACTTTTTCTTGCTACTGGCAGGTGTTGTGTCTTGAAAGATGTAATGGCAATCGTAGTGGCATATGAACCTCATATGTATGAAAATTTTTGCGGTGCTTGTGGGGGAGTCTATCAAAAAAGAATAGATGTGCTTTGTGGGATGCGGGAACAGAATAAATACTAGTAGCAAGGCCAATTATGCCTGAAGGTGGCGTCAAAGGATGTGATATATATGGTTTCTTCTTCAAAATAGGATCAATCAATAAAAACGAAAACGGTTGTGCGTAAATTGTTGGCGTATATTGTGCGTACTCGTAGGTTTCCAACGTGGAACGTCCGGAAAAAAAGGGTTTTTATAAAAAAGTGAAATTGAAAAAAAAAATGAAATAAAAAATTAGATGCAATCAACTCACGGGACGTTATCATGACCTGCTTATACCATTTTTGGGGGGTGAGTTTCTCGTCGGACAGAGATGAGCTCAGACGGGAGATCACCTTGCCCTCTTTGGTGGCAACAGGTGAAGAGGACCGCCGCAACGTGGTCACAGGCGTAAGAAGGAGACCATCCCGTTATGACTTTGAATATGATCTCAAAAAAATAAAAAAAATAAAAAAAATAAAAAAAATAAAAAAAAGAGCGCCCTTTTGGGAATGTAACCAGGTGACGTCAGAACCGAGCCCTAATGCTTACCAGCGCATGTATCAGCGCTGCAATTCTTCATCACACGCACAGCTCAAAAAAGAACCGTCTGCAGGCATAATAATATACACTTGATTAGGGTCCACAACCTATGATTACCTAGAGGGAAAAAAAGGGAAGCCATCTATGGGGGGCCTGTGGACTCTGAAAGCAAGATTATGTAATGACTATGATGCTCGTTTTCGTATTTGGCAGTTTTGATGTTTTTTTTTTTTTGTTTTTTTGGTCGAGTTCGTGAGGACTTGCTCATCATGGGAGAGGACAGCAATGGGACGGGGGCTGCTTTGTTGAGCATGGCATGATGTGGGGTGTTTGTGATAATTTTATTGATAAAAAAAATACAGCTATGAACAGGTGACCCCTCTTGCAAGGTTTCATGCCTTGTTTATCGTACATATGTAGGATGCCCATCTTTTCATCTCACATGTGAGCAAGACAGAGGAGAGAGACGCAGGCGAACTGATTGCCAACCTGGGGTGCCAACACGTCATGATGAAAATGATCAAAGATGTGCTTTTTTGTGTCTTTGTGCACGCTGTATACCTTCCAACGGGCATTCAGTGCTGTCATCACGTATTACACCCAAAATAATGCCCGAATGGACATACACCGTTTTTGAAGGGAACGTCAGGTGCGTGCTTGGCTCGGGACATTTATATGGCTTGCATGAGCATGAGGGATACACTCCAAGTCACACCGCTCATATTGAACAGTCAGTTTCTTCGTCTTCTTATTCTTCTCTTATGAATACTCCTTAATCATCTATTGTCTATTTTCCTTTTTTCTTCTCGTAGTGTTACTTTCCCATGGGCATCACATCATTGGCTGGGAAAAAGATGTCTGGCGCCGAGGACGACGTACTGTTTCGCTCGGTTCCACCGCCATTGCCGTCACTGACGCTTGTTTTTGTCCCGTAGTGGGCTTGCAAGGTGCCCAAAGACGGCCGTGGCGAGCCAAGATGCATTGTGCCAAACCGAACAGTGCCCCCGTCCCCTACTTGGTCCAGAGACACCACGCGGACAGCCTCCATTGGCATCAAAACACTCTCTTCGTTCGGCAACGGCGTGTTCTGCATGCCCACAAGCCCACGTATACGCACCGACTGCCGCTGGAGCCACTTCCTCTTGGCCCGCTTGCTGCGGAGATCCGCGGCCTTTCGCTTGGACGTCTTCTTTGGCGGGCGCTGTGTCGTTTCGTCCATTTCACTGAGCTCTGCATTGCGTGTTGCTCGTGCTGCCTCTGCCTTGACCTCGGCAAGCCGTTTGGAACGTCCAGCGGACGGAAGGCAGCAAACTTGACCCATTGCGTCGAGCTGTCTCTGTCAAGGTGAAGATACGCCTCGGTGGCGATTTGTTTTCTTTTCCTTTTTCGTCTTTTGCCCCTATTTTCCGTCTCCCAGAGAGAGAAATCGCCACCTAGATGCCCTCCTTCCGAGTTTGTCGTTTACAATACAGCATTTATTGACAACACGTGCATTACGGTACATTTTCTCTATAAAACCAAATACTCATACAGCAGAAGAACATTGTAAAGAAAGAGTCGTCGCATCAGCACGATTGGTAGAGAAGTAATGGCTCGCCCACGTTTTCAATTTCTGGTATTGTGCATTTCAGATCAAAGGCTTTGGAAAGCACGATTTTGAAAATCTGCAGTTAGCATAAGATAGAAAATAGAAGATAGAAGAAGAAAAGAAAAGAAAGGAACCCACTTTTTGGACGTTGATGCTGTGGCTGGTGCTGCTGAAGATGAGGGCTGCGCGCATGGCCTTTGCAAACCGCCGTGCCTGGTTGGAGATTTCCTCCTGGTCTTCCCGCGGGAAATTGACAAAATGATCGTACTTTGTGCCCACAAGGATCGGAATGGCCGTCTTGTTGAAGCCGCGGCCCTGGCGGTACCACTCCTTTATGCTGTTGAGCGTGCTTTTGCGGGTCAAGTCAAACATGAACAGAATGGCCACGGCGTCGTTGCAGACGAGCGGCAGCATGTTGACAAACTCGCGCTGCCCGCCTAGGTCCCAGATGCTAAACGTAATCTCCGTGTTGCGGATGCTGATGGTCTTTTCCATGAAATTCACGCCGAGCGTCTGGATGTAGTCCTCGTCCCAGCTGCCCTCGACGTACTTGACCATCAGCGACGTCTTGCCGATCTGCGCGTCGCCCACCATGCCCACCTTGATCACGACATGGTTGCGCCCGTTCTCAGCCGCCCGGGACGCCTCGTACTGGCTCTGTGCGGCGCCCTGTGGCTGTGACGGCATGGGGCCAATGCTGCCGCCAAAACTGCTAATGCTGGCCTGGCTCGCCTGGCTGGCATGCCCGTACTTCTGCCCGGGATACACGCCCTGCAGACTCGACGACGGCCGCGACTGCGCCTGCGCCTGCTGCTGCGACGCATGTGCTGTGCTTCGTTGCGACGGCGGCCGCGACAGCCCGTGTGACAGCGGCGACGACACGTACGCTGCCTCGTACGGCGGCCCGCTGTCCACCGACTCTGTGTGCCCATGTCGCGGGCCCGGCACCCCCAAATCAAGCGATCTGGACTGTGCATGGCGGCTTTTTGCTGGTGGAGGCGTTGTCGCCGAGCGTTCGCCCCGCAGCGTGGACTCGCCGTCTGCCTCTTCCCTTACCGGCGGGACCGGCGGCATGGTCGACACATGCTGTGCTGTGGGCGTAGCCGCGTTGTCGTCGTATGCGTCCATTCTTTTTTTTGGTCAGTGTTTACAGGCGACGTCCACGAAAAAGAGTGGGGTCCCGCCGCGTCGATGAGCCCAGCTCCTTATTTTGCTATTATCTATAATGAATCAAAATCGGACAAAAATAGCCGGCGTTGCTGCTTGGCAGTGGGATGGACGATTTGCAGACGAAAGCGCCGTGAGGCCTTGAAGAACCATCAATTTTGAAAGCAAAACAAAATAATTAAAAAAAAAAAGACAAAAAGACAAACCAAAACTGCACATAGTCCTTTTTTCTTTTCCAGGGGGAGTGGCACGAGGCATGTACCTGAAAGTCACCAGCTGGAAATTGGAGCTTGTTAAATTGGCTCATTAATCACATTAATCAGCACTGAGCAACCAGGTCGTTTCAAGAACTGCATTAATATGTACCGGGTGGGCACCCTTTGGCTTCGATTTGTTGCTGTTGCACGAGAGCTACGAGCTGCCTACGCCACTCGTTTCATGCATACCGACTTGAGCGCCTGTTGGCATATATAATTCCAATGTGCATATTTTTAGAATACCGCCCCCGGACAGTTTCTAGAACCTTTTCCTCTTTCATTATGTACTATATTTTCTTCTCGCCAGTGGCACTGTCACATTGCTGGAATGACCAAGATGTAATTGGTGCGCTCTTAGGTAAGCTATCTGCTGCAGGGTTGAAGGGTTCTGCGCAGAATCCTGCGTACCAGCGTGTGTATCTTGATGCTTATCGTCCTGATACCGTTTTCGCCGCTTCGGAGCAGAACACACTTTTTTGCTTCCTCCAACGCACAACATGGCCTCGTTTGCCCGCTGCATCCGCCTTGCCTCGCGAGCCGTCCCTCGCGCCTCCCTTCGCGCCCGCACATCTTCCCGCGCCTTTTCCGTGTCCCCGCAAGGTATGCTTTTCTCTTTTTCGCTGGCGATGAAAAGCTCACAGCGTGGCCAGTGCTTGTCCGTCGCTACACCAAGGACCACGAATGGATCGACCTGAGTGCCGACAAGACCACCGGCGTCATTGGCATCAGTGAGTATGCTGCGGGGGCTCTCGGCGACGTCGTCTACGTCGAACTGCCCGAAGACGGCAAGGATGTGGCACAGGGCGATGCCATTGGCGCCGTTGAGTCGGTCAAGTCTGCGTCCGACATCAACTCGCCCATTGCCTGCAAGGTGACGCATGTCAACAGCGGCCTGGAGGAGAAGCCGAGCACGATCAACCAGGTCCCCGAAGACGACTCTGCGGGTGGCGGCTGGGTCTGCAAGGTGGCTGTCGACGAACAGGGCGTCAAGGACTTTGACACGCTGATGACCCCCGAGAAATACAAAGAGTTTGTCGCAACAGAGGCCGGGGAGCACTAAAAAAAGAGATATTTACTGAATAGACTAAAAGGACATCCACTACGTTGCAATGATAAAAACTAAAAGAACAGATGGTTGTTGGGGCAAGAAATCCATATCTTTTTCTAGGAAATTGCCAAAGAAACCCGTGCCCATGACTGTGACTGCAGTAAATGCTAAGAGGTGGCCGGTTGGAGCCAGTCATACGCCTTGTCGTGGGAGGTGTTCAATGTAGTTTCGAGGTAATCCATAAATTTGCTCCTCATGGTTGAATAAGACGGCTTTTCTTTTTCTCGCAGCTGAACAGAGTGCTTCAAAAGTTCGCATAGAGGGGGTAGCAGGCCTTGCGTGTCTGCGTTCTTTATGAAATGTCGCTTTTTAGCTTTAACACGGCTCATTAACTCATCGAAGCTCTTTATATCACCACAGTCATCCCATGGCAGTGGCTGTAAAAGGCAAATCAAAGAGAAAGCGAGAGATTGCAAGTCACCTCTCTTTGTCAAATACACGTCGTTATGGGAGTCTAATGAGCAATATTTTACCGTTCCACGAAACGTGTTTGAAGAAAATATGCTTTCTGCGCTAAGTTTACGTGAGGAGCCAATGTCGATCACATAAAGTTCTATCCCAGATGGATCCATGACCATATTATCAGGCTTGAGATCTCCATGAGCATATCCAGCCTTATGTAGCCCCTGAAGGATCCTCAAGCATTCAATCCCCAACATAATCACTGATTTGGGACTCAGCTTTCCATCCTTCATGCTGTATCTGTAGTTACTAATGCTATAGCCTAAAAGGTCCATTACCATCGTTTCCGTCTTACCATCTTCGCCATAATAATGAACCTTTGGAATACCCTCTATGCGCTCCAACTTTTTATAGGTATCGTACTCTCTTTTGAGCTCAGTTCTTAACTTTTTAGGCTTATAGGGTGATCTTTTCATTGCAAAAATTAATCCGGTGGTAATCTGCCTTACGGAACACACAGTACCGTAACCGCCCTCTCCAAGGTGGTCAATCATTTCGAACGATAAGTCTTCGGAAGGTGCTCCCTATAATGTTAGTAGCAGCTCATTTACTAGTAGTCTTGCAAACACTACGTACACTTCCTTCTGCGTTTCTATAATCAGGGTGCGGTTCTTCTTTATACTCTTCCTCATGTAAGTTGGACGTTACTGCTGGGCTAAAACTCCTAGGCAATGCGGTCTTTGAATATGCAACCGGCTTGTGATTGCTGTAGCTAACATTAGAAAATTGACGGGCACTAAATGTTAGAATATTATAATATTTTCATTTCTCCTCCAACATACCCATATTTTACGGGCTTGGAACTGGACATTTTCTTCAAAGCTCCCAAGATGAGATATGTTTAAGCCGGGTCCATGCATATACACAAGCCTTTATAACATGATACTGGGTGGCAGCCTCCTTGCCTGACTTGTTTTTGTAATAAATGACTTGATAAGTGACTGCAAGGCAAGTCTTACTCCCAAGTGCTGATGAAACAAGTATACGCTATTGTTGCAAGTTTACAATACAAGATGGTGACAATTTTCTACATGTGATACATTATCAAAGTTATCAAAGTCAATGAAAGCAACCAGCTCGCCTCGATAGGCTTGGAAATATTGTCTCGTCAAATAAGATTAGACCAAATCTACAACATGGACTACGAGATCTTTCAGGGAAAGGGGGATATTTCGAGTGCAGGATATCGAGGTGGTCAAAAAAAGTCACAGTGAAGAGAAAATTGTTATATTTCTTCCTTGAGAAGGCAGGTAAAGATGGAAAATTAGGTATTCATTTCAAACCAGAGATCTATTTTCTCCCCTTTGATATGTAGTAAAGTCGAATGGCAGAGGTCCCCAACACGAAGCCACCACGGAACTGCTGGGTGGGTGGCATTTTCAACACGAAAGAACCACAATGATAAAATCACGAAATAAGCACGCAAACAAAACACGAAGTGATTTAGTCAACCAAAAACTGCCGGCATGAGATAGCTAGTCATAATTTCTGATACCTTTTCCCAAATCTCACTCTTTTCCCTTTGGTATCCACACCGTACTGGGTTTTACAAAGCTACAACCTACCTACCTAGTAGCAACCAATAATCAGGTCAAAAAAAATAATCAGGTTTTGTCCACCTTGTATGCTTTAGAATTGAGTTTCGTTTACGTTATTTATTACTTAAGATAAACGTTATAGATAGCCCTCTATCGAACCCAATCGTACATTTTATCGTGAGCTTCATGTAGCTCATTTCTAATATAATTCTGAAAGAGCAGAATCATTTTATCATAGCGTGGCTTTTCATGATACCTTACTTCTTTATCAGAAGTACTGTGTTTATATAGATCAAGAAGAGGATAATTCAGATCATACTTTTCTGGGTGGCTCAAGAGGTCCTTTTTACTTTTCTTAGTGGCCTCGATCAGGTACTCTCTGTCGCCAGTGTCTTGATATCTGCTCCATGGTAAGGGGCCTTTTAAAAGACGAAACAGCATAAAGAACAATGCTTGGAGATCGCCTCTTTGCGATCCTAAGTGGCCATCATGGGCATCAAGCGATATATACTCAAGTGCCCCTGGTATTATGAAATGCCTTTTTTTAAAGCGAGTGCTCGTATCTATTTTACGTGCGAGCCCAAAGTCAATGAAGTTAATGTCTACACCCGATTGACTGGTCGCGACATTATCCATCTTAATATCCCCATGGACATACCCTTCTTCATGAATGGCGTCAAGTATACGCATGCACTCAATCCCTATCATCATGACAGTCTTGGGACTAAATGTTCCGCCATTATTTGTCAAGTAGTAATGGAGATCATACCCTACTAGGTCCATGACCATAATTTCATAGACGCCTTCTTGGAAAAAAGAATGCACTTTAGGAATACCTGCCACATTTTTCAGTCTTTTATACACTCCGTATTCATTGGCAAGATTGGACGGTCCTCCTGCGCTCTTGGCATATATAACTTTCTTGGCTGCTAGTGGCTTGCCTGTAGCTATTTCTGTAACTCTATAAACCGCGCCAAATTTAATTTTCGAAATTACGTCAGTCTCGGAGAGACTGTAGATTTCTCTGAAATATGCTTTTTTTCCCTATAGCCATTAGTACCTCGGACGTTTATTTTAAAATGGATGACACAAAAGAGTACATACCGAAGCTTTTTCTTCTTTGCCCTTTCCTTTGCCATTCTTGTGACTTGATATAGGCATCTTGGAGCTCTCTATGCTTTCTGGCTTTGATAGTAAAATGCAATATTTGCCCTAATGGAAGCGGTTCTGGGGATCACAGTTACGGTCTGAAACTCTGTAGCAGTAAAAGTAGGTAAGCTTAGGAGACAAGTAGATATATATACAAGGAAAAGTAGGAAATATGTCGCCTCTAGCCCTCCAATGTATGCCTTGAAATTTAGTGATATCGAATCATACTGCTTACTATGCCTCTTTGCTCCTATAGTATCATGTGATAAAAAGGAATTGGCTCCCGTTGGGTGAGAGAGGTATGTCTTATTTCTTGATTCGACTTGGAAAAATCCAGTCCCGTAATACTAATGTCACTCAGAATGAATTGTCACGCAGTCAAAGCGTCCACAAAGTGGTAGAGTCTTACACTGATCCAATAGGATTGCCATCTGTAACAGGTCTCGAGGCATTCAGTGAGGTCTTTTAACGGAGAGCTGCCGATAATGTCAGAATAAAGCAAAGACACATTGGCAATACTTTTTCACCATACAGAAAGTAGTAATTGGCATTGATGGGATCAACGATATCTTCCAATTTATTAAAGAATGCATCTGTTTGAACTCAAATTCTATATCCAATCATACTGTTTGTCATGGGTTGTGCCTAGCTTCTTTTCAAGATGATTTTGAAATAGTTTAATCATCTCATCGTAATGCGGTTTTTCATGATATCCTATTTTTGTAGAATGCTTATAAAGATCAAGTAGCGGTGACTGCAAGTTATACATAGCTGGATATTTGTAGAGGTTCCTTTTCTGTTCCAAGACATAACCGCAAATTTCCTCATTGCTCTTTACTGCGCGACAATCGCTCCAGGGCAAAGGCCCCAAGAGACTAAATAAGGTGAAGAAGAGTTCTTGGAGGTCACTTCTCCTTGATCGCATACGGCTTATATGTTGATCAAAGGAAAAGTACTCTACAGTACCAACTGCAACTTTCTCCTCTGTTTTTTTACCATCAACATCTCTTTTGCATGCGAAACCAAAGTCAATAAAAAATACCTTTTTTCCTAGTATATCCATGACGATATTCTCTGGTTTAATATCGCCATGGACGTATCCTCTTTCATGCATATGTTCGAGTATTCGCATGCACTCAATCCCTAGCATTAGCACAGTCTTGAGACTAAGTTTGCTATCTTGTTGGCACAAATAATAGTGCAAGTCATTCCCTAGGAGCTCTATTCCCATCATTTCATATGGACCATATCGAGAGTGAAAATAAACCTGAGGAATACCATCTATACCTTGCAGTTTTTTGTACAAACTGTACTCTTTTTCAAGTAGAGACTTCTTCACCTTTTCGTCGTAAGAGACACGTTTGATGGCAAAATCATTTCCAGTCTTGGAGTCTCTAGCCTTATAAACTTTGCTCAAGCCACCGTCTTCCATATGCCCTAAAATATAGTACATTCCGTCGAATATATAGGTTCCCTAACGTTATTAACAAAATCTGACCATATAAAAATACATACAACGGATTCATCTGTGGGATCTGTAGGGCCTGTGTCCAATGGCTGTGCATTCTGCATAATAGTTGCTTTCGTAGGACCGGCTGACGGCAATGATGCCTCGGAAACTGGTGCAATCGTTCTAGGCAGTGCTGCTCCATATTTGATATCCCCGAGTGACATGACGCTAATTCCATTCACTGTATTAATTTTATACGTGTCACCACCTCCATCATAACGGTGATAGGTAGATGAGCTGTTTTCCTCTATTATGTCTCCCTGATAGTAGACCTCTTTCGAAACATTACTTCTGATACTTTGAGAACCCCGTTTTTTATTGTGGGAGGAAATTTTCCGTCTTGAACCAAACATTTTTCCTACAAGAAAATATTGGCTTTTCACAATACTTTTGTGTAGAATCCAACGCTTGGAGACGGGTGACTACATTATATATCGTGGGTAATGGTGTTCATTTTGTAAGAGTAAGAAAGTGGTATATTTCTTGTGGACGCAGTGGACAGAGATGAGGCGGCAATGATGATGGTAATGAGCACACACTTTTTTAATTGGTATAAAGGCCGATGACTCCAAGAGTAAATGGGAGATGTTTACCATGGTCATCTTATGGAGCCTTTTCTGCTGCACTATTTCCATAGCCAGCCAAGCGGATATTTCCTACAAATGGGAGAAATGATAAGCCATTAAACAAGCGTCATCGTGGATGGCCATTTATTATTGTTTTACTTTCGGTGGGCATGAATTCCATTCAAGATGGACTGAGCATGATCCAACAGCAGAGCTTGTGCCACACTCAGGCCCAGCAGGTCCGCATCTCTATGGGACTTCACCACACTTGTTCTCTCAGCACAAGCAGCCTGCTTGCCATCGAGGCTGACGACCGTGCCTTTGAGAGTCAAAAAGCTGCTGTTCCATGTTGTCTCCACGCCGATAGGGACACTGCAGCCACCCTCGAGCTTTCTCATCACGGCGCGCTCGGCATTGCAGGCCAGGAAGGTAGGCGTGTGGATGAGTGGCTCGATCAAGGCCATGATGTCCTTGTCGTCTTTACGGACCTGCAAAGAGAGCGCCCCCTGGCCCACGGCATAGAGCATGCCCGTCGATGCGTCGAGATACTGCGAGATGCAGCCCTCCTTGTCCATGCGCTTGAGACCAGCAGCTGCCAGGATAATGCAGTCGTACTTGACAGCGTCGGGACCGAACTTTTCTGGCTCCAGCAGCTTTGCCATGCGCGTGTCAATGTTCCCACGCAGGTCACGAAAGACGAGGCCTGGATAGAGCCGCCGCAGCTGTGCCGATCGCCGCACGCTGCTTGTGCCCACGACGGCGCCGTCGGGCAGTTCGGCAAGGGTCTTGTACGGGGCGTCCTTGCGGAAGAGAACAGCGTCGCGGGGGTCTTCCCTCGCGGGCATGCAGCCAATAACACAGCCTTCGGGCATGGCTGTGGCCATGTCTTTGGTGCAATGCACGACGATATCGAGCCTGTTTTCGGCCCCTGACGGCAACAGGAGCCGCTCTTCAAACTCGGACGTCCACAGGCCCTTTCCAAGCAGCGGCAGAGGCGTCGTCTTGTCCCGGTCTCCGGCTGTTTCTCGGGCGTCAATTTGGAAAACAACGCCTGGATTGGCCTTTTCCAGTGCGGCTACAACGGCCCGGGCCTGCACCATGGCCAGGGCAGAGCTGCGCGTGCCCACATGGACAGTCTGGCCACTCATTTTGTCTGTGGAGGGAGAAGGCGTCTGGGAGGCTCGGGCCCTGTTGACCCGGTACATGGCAGGTATCCGTATACTATGCCACGACAGCAAACCGAAACGTTATGTAAGCAATATCACGTAATTGCCGTCAGACGCGCGAGACAGGAGCATCGTCTGGTTTGTGCAATTTCCATCGGAATTGCAAAGGAACATGCCGCCGAGAGTGACGCAGAGGCCGGCCAAGGCACTCCGCCATCGGGCGGGGAAGCCGAAAGGAGAGGAATACGACTCTTCAGACGAAGAAGAAGAAGGAAATGCCGAGGCGGAGAAAAAGACAAAAAAAGCGGCTGTTTCGCAGAGAACGACAGCAGGAAGGGTCGTAACGCATGCCACGCTTGCCCAGGCGCTGAGCGCGGGTCAAGAGCGGGCCGTCGGGGCAGGGGAAGAGGCGAAAAGGGCACTGGAGGCATTGGAAAAAAAGGCAGAAGAAGAGGGATTTGCGACGGAAAGCGAAGAGGAAAGCGAGGAAGAGAGTGCGAGCGACGACGAGAGTGACGATGACGCGATACCGCCAGCATTCGCCATGCCCAGGCTCAGGAGAAGGGCGCAGAAAGAGGCAGAGACGGAAGAAAAGAGAGAAGAAGAAGATGGTGGTGAAGAAGAAGACGAGCAGCAACGGCTGGATGAAATGGTGGAAGAGAAAATGAGGAAGCGAGTGGCAGCGCAGGAGACGGCAAAGAAGCACTGGGAGGATAGCAACGAGAATGCAGGCGCCGTGGTGGCGCAGCTGCTGCGTGACAGAGACGACGAGACAGGCGTTGATATCGACGCTCTTGTGGCCGACGTTGACACCGAGGACGACGTGGATCCGGAGGCGGAAGAGGCCGCGTGGAAGCTGCGGGAGCTGAAGCGGATCAAGCGTCAGCGCGAGAAGATTGAAGAGCGCGAACGCATGATGGAAGAGCTTGAGCGACGGCGGAACCTGACAGAGGAGGAGAGAAAGGCCGAGGACGACGCCAAGATTGCGCAGCAGCAGGCGGAGAAGGACAGCCGTGGCAAGATGGCCTACATGCAAAAATACTACCACAAGGGCGCCTTTTTCCAGGACAAGGCTGCTGCCGAAGGCCTGGACAAGCGCGATTTGATGGGTGCTCGCTACGTGGACGAGGTGCAGAACCGCGAGCTGCTGCCCAAGGCGCTGCAGATGCGTGACCAGGCCAAGATTGGCCGCAAGGGCGCCACGCGGTACAAGGATTTACAAGCAGAAGACACGGGACGGTGGGGCGAAGGACTGCTCTACGGCGTCAAGCCCGTGCACGACGCGCGCTACGATAGCTGGGGACGCGAGCGGCCTGATTTCGTGGAGCGGGGCGACGGCCAGAGCGAGCGAAACGGGGCCAATGCCATTCCCCTGGGCGAGCGTCGGCACAATCACAATCGGGACCAGGACCACAAGGAACGACGCCGTTCCAGGTCGCGGTCGCCAGAGCGGCGCCGTGATCGGTCCCGGGAACGATCGAGGCATCGCTCTGGGTCGCGGCACAGAGACCGGCACGGCCGGCACGAGCGAGACGAGCGAGACGACGGACGATCAGACAAGAGACGGCGTATTGCCTTGTGAAATGGATACCCGCATCGGTACCTGTGACGTTGGAGTGCATGGGTACGTAGCCAAGTACTGCCACACGGGCGTGATAATCTTTGACTCGTTATGCGTCCTTGCCGTCGTCTGTCGTGGAACGGCAGCCGTAGACGCGTGACCCAGAGTTGCGTCAAGCCTACCATGGGCCACTGGCATCATGGTGTTGGCTGTGTTCTTGCGGGTACATGAGAAGGTACGGTACCCTGCCCACAAGGGTTCGACGACGTTGACAGATGAATACCACCGGGCATACATATAACACAAAAGTAAAAATAAATAAAAATAGCCCCCGTCATGGATGATTCCTCGAGGATGGACCACAGCCTGCGAGTACAGATACGAGGCTGCCTCGGTGTTCATTTACATTTCAGCCTCCGAGGGAGCCCGTCGTCCCCGCTTTGCTCCGCCCAAGCTGGCCAAAGTGGGGTCTGATCTCATTTCTCCATTCGGAACATTGCGTGCCTGCATGGTACCATGAGGCCTTTCCTCGACGCCCTTCGTCCTCGCGGTGGATGCCGACGCAGGTTAACCCTCCCCCAGGCCATCGCAAGTCCATGAGTCAGGTAGTGTATTGTTGTTCCAGATCATAAGGCAAAAGCTCCAAAAGTCCATAAAATATGTCTCAACAATAAAGAATGTTTCAGCGGCTATGCTGTGGTAGACACTAGCTGTTTCAAGACAAGCTTAGCTGAGCCTCGCAGAAAAGACTGCCACGTTGCCACATTGGTCACCAAATGTACGTGCTGAAATTCCCCTCCTTGTTCCATGGTTCTCTTTGTTTCTCCATGCCCCCCCTGAGAAACGACCTGTCGATCCCTCTAGTTGTCATGTGTATTTAAAGCACCTCCTCTCCCACCATTCGTCTTCTTCTTCTTCATCCTCAAACACTCTCTCTTTATCACTTCTACACAACAACACATAATCACAATGGGTCACTACGGTATGCTCCCCCTCCTCCGTCTCGTGCCATGCTAATTCCAAAGACGAAGCCAGAGAAGCGCACGAGCACGTGCAAAACAACCACGAAGCTTCTTTCGGCCACGAGCTTCTCGGTGCTGGTGCCGGCTACTTGGCCATGCACGAGTTTGACAAGTACCAAGAGAACCACGGCAAGGTTGTAGAGCACTCCACGGCAAAGGAGCTCCTTGCTGGCCTCGCTGGTGCCGGTGTGGACCGTCTCTTTGAGACCAAGGGCCTCGACGCCATTGACTCCTGGAAGGACAAGCGTGAGGAGGCCAAGCGACACGCAGAGCGCAAGGCCCACGACATCTACGATGAACGCCAGAACAACTACTAGGCTCTTTATTCAATTTTCTTAATTTGAACAAGACATAAATAAAGTGATGATTCCTTCGGTATGCCGGCACAATGCTGCCACAGTTCAGCTGTTTCCCAACGGCCAAACGTCGAGTGGATAAAGTGGGGGCAGTGTTGCACCAAAAATCATAAATGGGTCCTTGATAAGATAAGCATCTCCACCAAAAAGTTTTGAGGGTCTCAGAGGCTCAGAGCAGCATTCAAATTAGTGGTAGACATGGCATCACATCCATCTCCGTTCCTAGATCCAGGCCCAAATACCCGTGCTGGCGCCCTGGCCATTGCACAGCTCTCCAGAGACCAGTTCCAGCCTGTGTATCTTCACGACGCAGCTGGCAATAATGTGGATGGATACAGCGAAGGTGCTGTTTTAAACACACGGTTTGGTTCCTTTCCACACTCGACGCTGATTGGCGTTCCCTGGGGATCGCAGGTGAGGGCCTCTGTAGTGGACACTGGCTCCCGTGGCCGAAAACGGAAGAGAAATGATAAGAATACCAAGGAGGAAAGCGAGGAAAAAGAAGAAAAAGAAGCAAATGACGGAAAGGACGTAGAGGCCCCTGCCGTGCCGTACGAGCAGCCACCAACGGCAGACTCTGGGTTTATCCATATCATACGGCCCACGCCTGAAATATGGACGCTCAGCCTGCCACACCGC
Source organism: Chrysosphaeria jannelii (assembly GCA_020002325.1). Lineage (NCBI taxonomy): Eukaryota > Fungi > Ascomycota > Sordariomycetes > Ophiostomatales > Ophiostomataceae > Chrysosphaeria > Chrysosphaeria jannelii. The sequence continues at coordinate 253,752 of JAGKRY010000008.1, forward strand.
ACACAGGTCGTCTATACAGGCGACTATAGCTATATTCTGCACCGTCTCCGGGCACGTCCTGGCACTCGCATCATCGAGGCTGGCTCTGGCAGTGGGAGCTTTACGCATGCGTCTGTGCGAGCCGTGTACGGCGTGAGTGTACACGCCCCTAATCAGCAGGGACACGTGTATTCCTTTGAGTTTCACAATGAGCGGTATCGTAAAATGAAGGATGAACTGGCAACACATGGCATCATTGATGCCTCTGGTCAGGGCCTCGTGACGCTCACAAACAGGGATGTCTACGAAAAAGGCTTCCTGCTCGACGATGGCACGAGCCCCCTTGCAGATGCCGTCTTCCTCGACCTGCCAGCACCATGGCGGGCACTAAAGCACCTGACGAGAGCTGCCAAGGACTCGTCTCCATCTGCCCTAGACCCCACACGGAGCGTGCATCTCTGTACATTTAGCCCCTGCATTGAGCAAGTCATCAAAACGGTCTCTGCCCTGCGTCGGATGGGCTGGGTAGATATTGAAATGGTCGAAGTGGCGACGAAACGCATCATGGTCCACCGAGACAGAATCGAGCCCATTGCTGGCAAGGCCGTCAACGGCATGTCTGGAAAGTCCATGCTTCCACCACGAAATGTAGAAGAGGCAGTGACGCGATTAAAGGCAATAGAAGAGCGCACGCGTGACCACCAGCGCGAGTTCTTCCAGCGGAAAGACGAGGCGGAAAAAAACGGCGGTGCCATGGACGTGGATCATGTGTCTCCTGCACCTGTGAAGCCTTTGCCAGAACCAGCAGCAGCTCCACCGTCTGCTGATGGTCCAGTGCTGTCACGGGTTGAGCCTGAAGTGAAAACGCACACGTCCTATCTTGTTTTTGCCGTGCTTCCGCGTGCATGGAGCGAAGAGGACGAGGCCGAAGCAGCCACTAGGTGGTCTGTTGGCAGTGAAAGGGGTGTCATTGGGACAGCAAAACGGGACATTCGTCTGGAGAAGAAACGCCAAAAGTCAGGGTGTGATGCATAATATCAATTTTTCCTACATATAATAAAAAATAAGGCGGATTCATTCAGATACAAGTACTTTCGAGACAAGACAACCCAAGCGTGCCACCCACCATCCCCTTTGTGAACCTAAAAAGTAAGCGCGCCAAAGGGCCATAAACGGCTGAAAGACAACAGATTGCCGTAAAAACGGACAATGCAATAGTCATTTTGCCCATACGATGGACCCCTTGGAAAAGAACACGAGAGTTTCTACCCGGCAGGAAGAGGCCGACACCCGTCATCAAAGCTTGCTTCGGCTTTGACCAATCATTGTGGCTGTGATGGGGGCTTGCTACAGGCATAGCCATAGCAGGCCACCGACAGAGACAGACATGAGTGCCAGGGTCCATGCCTAGCAGGCCCTGACACCCCGTCGTCCTGAACACCATCCACCCAATGGATGGCGAACAGGCCAGCCATCGACGCCGTCCTGTAAAGACGGCAGGGGCAAAGCCGCCTCGAGGTCGACACTGCTGCTGCTCGAGACAGGTCGCTCCAGAAAAGGCTTCGACTCCTCTGGAGGCACAACGGCCTCTTGGTCTTGGCAGGGCTCCGGCACTGACCCCTCGCCGCCAGCCGGGCCAGTGATAAACCTGACCCGGAGCGGGGACGTACGAGGTGCCGTCTGGACAAGGGTCCAGTCCGACCGGAGCACACGCTTCCGCAACACCCTATTATCATTTGGCTATTTTTGCATTAGCCTCAACAATGGTAAAAGACAGTCACAGAACCATACGTTTGCGTTGCGGAAGGCCATAATGGCTGCCATCCGCTC